>CAUYSK010063296.1:0-40919 GCA_963575035.1 Avahi laniger | reverse complement strand
GCTGTTTGTCCCTCGCTGCTTCTTTGCAGTTTCGCACAGCCGATCCTGTGGGAGAGCGCCTCACTCGCGTGTGGGTGTCCGTGTTCTTCACCTCCCACTGTGGGAGCAGAGAGCCAGGAGGTCTCCCCTAATCCGCCATTTCCCCCCCCCCCACACTGCTACTCTGTTGATGATGTTTCTGGTTTGTGTGTCTCTTGTAGGAACAAATTATTAGATTTTATTTTGATAACAGTTAGTAAGCTGCCTTCTTTTTATAGGAGAGTTCAGCCTGTTTACATTTAATGCTTTAATTGGTGAAATTTCACCATACCCTATTTCCTTTTAGGTTGATTTTAACTTTTATTTGCTCTTTCCCTTTTAGTTTATGTAGGGTACTTTAAACCTTTTGTTTCCTTTTGAATTGTTTCAGAAGATAACATTAACCAATCTTTTTTTTAACATTTTCAATATATCAGGCTTTTACACAACTGTTTCATTCTAGTATTGACTTCTATTGTAACTTAGGATACTATGAATTCTCATGTGGGGATGTTAAAAGTCTAGTTTCTAACACTTTGTTCTCTGTTTCTCTGCCTCCCCCAGTCCCCACAATCATCTATGGTCGCTAGCTATTTGTATTGAAATTCAACCTGTACCAATTATTTCTCAAAATATTTTCTGATTTATTTTACTTTTTCTCATCCAACTTGTCCTTTGTTAATGTTAGAATATACTGATCTCTCATTTTAATCTTGCTGTTTTCAGATCTCTATTGTCTCAAAATTCAACTTTTGGGTGTAAGCCAGAGCATTGAAGAGCTGTGTACCTGTGCCACAATAAGGTGGGCATTTGTAGCATGACATTTATAGAAATCTGCCTTGGCATTATGCCTTCCACCAATGCTGAAGACTGTAATAAGTAGTCCTATTTAACTCTTTATTTATTGTAGAGATGGGTTTGAAGGTTTTTGATTTTTAAAACTATCACAGTGCCTCTATGTATGTACGCATGTGGGCCTGGGAAAGAAAATTTTCCTTAGTAACAGTGGAATTGTGTAATTGATTGCCTTTCCATCTTTTAATTGGTTGCTGGCAGTTAAGTATCAAATTTGAAAGTCACCTCTGTTAAATCAAATTTATAGGAGGCCATTGATTTGGACTGGGTTCCTGCACTAGGCCCTGGTAGAACCAACCCAAAATGGAATCATTCATGCTGTTTCCAAATCACCAAACCAAAAACCTAAGCTGTCTTTACTTGTAAGATCTGATCTTCTAAAAAGTCAGGAGAGAGATGATAGCCAAACCTCTAAACTAGACAGTTTTCTGAAACAAACAAACAAACAAACAAAAAACAACCCAGTAGATTCACAGCAACCGATCAAAAAAGGCCCAGTCAACCTGAGCTGGTGTGATAAAGAAGTGCCCTGCTATTGTCCGAATGTGTTTCCTCAAAACTCATGTGGTGGAAACTTAATCCCCGATGCAACAGTGTTGGGAGGTGGGGCCTATTGGGAGGTGTTTAGGTTATGAGGGCTCCGCCTTCATGAATGGATTAATGCCTTTATAAAAAGGGCTTGTGGGAGTGGGTTCACTCTTTCCTGCTCTTTGCCATATGAGGACACCAGAGTTTGTCCCTCTCTTGACCTTCTGTCTTCTGCCACGTGAGGACCCAGCAAGAAAGCCCTACCAGATGCCAGTGCCTTGATATTGGACTACCCAGCCTCCAGAACTGTAAGAAAAAAATTTCCGTTCTTTATAAATTACCCAGTCTCAAATTGTCTTTGTTTTTTCTGCTATAACAGAACAACTGAGACTGCGTAATTTATAAAGAACAGAAATTTATTTCTCTTAGTTCTGGAGGCTGGGAAGTCCAAGGTTGAGGGGACTGCATCTGGTTGTCTTCTGATGAGGGCCTCGTGCTGGTGCTGTGTTATAACATGGTGGAAGGCATCACAGGGTGAGAGGAGCACTGAGAGCCAAACTGACTTTTATAACAGATCCACTCTTGTGATAACTAACCCACTTCCATGATAACCCATTACTCCTTTAACGCATTAATCTATTAATCCACGAATGGATTAACACCTCTTAAAGGCTCCACCTCTTAATACTGCCACAATGGGGATTAAGTTTCAACAGGAGTTTTGGAGGGGATAAACATTCAAACCATAGCACAGGTATCTGTTACAGTAGCACAAAATGGACTAAGTCATCCCTTCTGCCCATACCCATACAAGGAAAGTAACCCGATGCTAACCAATCTGATTTTTGCACTGTACTGTTTCTTTTTTTCTTTCGGGTCTGCCTTACAAAAGCTGATCAGTCTGTCATGCCCAGTGGAGCTCCTTTTATTTTGTAGATTGGATACTACCCAATTAAGGTATCACTAATAAAATCCAATTAGATCTTTAAAATTCAATTTGTTGAAATTTTGTTCTTTGACATCTCTAAAAATAGTATATAACCTTATGTCATGAATTTTAGACACTAACTTAGGCTTCATCCTATTTTTCCTGTCCTGTTTTCCTTCCCATACAATCTTTTCACTTTGGTTAGAAAAATTTGTTTTAAAAAAAGCTTATTGTAGATACCCAATTTATTTTATTTTATTTTTGTGTTGTATGCTATATTAGAATTCCTTTTGGAATGAGATAAGTTGCAAATAATAGTATTCTTATTTGTATATGCCAAGCTTGCTCAATGAATGTTTCCTGAAAGATTGAGCATCTCCAAATTTGTGGCTCATTACCTTTGGACACCCATTGCACTGCAATTATGTGGAGTCATAGCTTTGCTTGATAATCCACTTAAGTGAAATTATATTCTTTAATCTTTATGATAATCTTTAGCGGTGGAGTTCTGTTTCCATGAAAATCTTACATCTAAGGAAACCACAGAGAGCTCATTTCTGATAGGATATTTATAAAATGA
This sequence comes from Avahi laniger, assembly GCA_963575035.1. Classification (NCBI taxonomy): domain Eukaryota; kingdom Metazoa; phylum Chordata; class Mammalia; order Primates; family Indriidae; genus Avahi; species Avahi laniger. The sequence continues at coordinate 38,010 of CAUYSK010063296.1, read as the reverse complement.
CCTTAGAGATGGCCTTGAGAATCTATATGATGAAGGATTTTGGCATTCAATTTAATGCTCATTTTATTTATTTATTTATTTTTTTGAGACAGAGTCTCACTCTGTTGCCCTGGCTAGAGTGCCATGGCCTCAGCCTAGCTCACAGCAACCTCAGACCCCTGGGCTCAAGCGATCCTTCTGCCTCAGCCTCCCAAGTAGCTGGGACTACAGGCATGCACCACCATGCCTGGCTAATTTTTTCTACATATTTTTAGTTTTCCAATTAATTTCTTTCTATTTTTAGTAGAGATGGGGTCTTGCTCTTGCTCAGGCTGGTCTCAAACTCCTGAGCTCAAACAATCCGCCTGCCGCGGCCTCCCAGAGAGCTAGGATTTACAGGCATTAGCCACTGCGCCCAGCTTAATGCTCATTTTAATGTTTGAAAAATGACAATGCTTTTCTGCACTTTCACCCTACTTGGTGGATCAAGTTGACCAGCAATTCCCATGTGACAATTTTTACTAGAAATCCTAAGCCTCATGTTCGAGCCTCTGCCAATGGTCAATCGTACATTCTGCTTCCTTATTGTGGATAAAGGTGTAGCAGGAGAAATATTTATTAGTTTAAGATGCTAAAGCTGAATTTTGCTTACTACACAGCCAATCCCCCATTTACATGGCTAACAGAACCCTGGTTTTGTTTGGGCAAGCATGCACCTAGCCCCAGGGCATGAAGGGGACTTGGTTTCAGCCTATCATAGCCATCTCGTTCCCCTTTGCCAGAAACTTGCCTTCCAATCTTCCCTTGCTGTTAAAAGAGTAGCCTTATGACCCATCAGGGCCAATAAGGTTCAAGAAGTCTGCTAGAGTGCCTCTGGAAAAAAGATTCTCTACCTGGTAGGAAACAGAGAGATGAAGAAAAGGTTATGGCCTCCCTGGATATACCCTCTTCCTTCTTCCTTTGAATATACACTTCAAAGATGTAATGTCTGGAGCTCTGGCTGCCATCTTGCAACAAGCATGAAGACAAGAAGCCAACATGCAGTGGTAGAGGAATGGGTGACATTGTTACCTGTTGGACCAACCCAGAGCCCACCTACCTCAAACCACTTATTAGGTGAATAATAAATGTCATCACGTTTTAAGATAGTGGTTCTCAAAATGTATTCTGGAGATCTCTGGGGATCCCTAAAACCCTTTAAGGCAGCAGTCCCCAGCCTTTTTGGCACCAGGGATTGGTTTTACGATAGACAATTTTTCCATGGACGTGGGGGTAGGTGGAGCTCAGGCAGTGATGCGAGTGATGGGGAGCAGCTGTAAATACAGATGAAGCTTCCCTCACTTGCCCACTGCTTACCTCCTGCTGTTTGGCCCGGTTCCTAAGTTCTAAGTTCTAAAGAAGATAATTTTTTTCCCACGGATTGAGGGTGGGGGTGGGAGGCAGAGCTCAGGTAGTGATGCGCTGCCTGGTTCCTAATAGGCCATGGACCAGTACTGGGCTGCAGCCTGAGGATTGGGGACTTCAGCTGTAAGGGGTCCCACAAGGACAAGACAATTTTCATAATAATAATTTTAAGACATTATTTGCCTTTTCATCCTCATTCTCTCAGAAGCGTACAGTAGAGTTTTCCAGAGGCTATATGATGTTTGATATCTCTTCAGTCTATGGGAGAAGCAGATAGAGAATCCAGCTGTCTTCTATTAAGTCAGACATGAAAGATTTGCAAAAAGGTAAAGCAATGTCATTCTTCTCACCAATTTATTTCTACTTTGGAAAATTTTTCATAAAAATGTATCATTTCTATTGACATATAATGGGATTCCTAAAGCTATTTTGAAATGAATTAATGAATACACATTTAAAATTTTTCTGTTCAAATTTCTAATACAGTAAATATTAATAGCTATAACCCTCACAAACAAAATCTCTTTGGACTCCTCAGTAATTTTGAAGAGCCTAAAGGAGTCCTGAGACCAAAAAAGTTTGAGAGCTGCTAACTTAAGCCATCATTCCATGGTTTTTTTTTTCCATCAATTGCTGCCCAAAGAATTCCTGAATGATGCAGAATTCTTGGGGGAGAACTGTCTTTGTTAGAAAAGCAAACTGATGGGCCACTGTGGTTGTAGAAAGACAGCAGGACTGGGGGGATGTGGGGATGAAGCAAAGAGAGCGCTAGACTGCTCAGCATAAGAAAAGAATGAAAAATTGGGGTATTTGGGGCCAGGGAGCTAGGGAGAGGAACGAAGGAGGTGAAGGAGAGGTAGACGGCCTTGTAGAGTGGCTGGAGGGGGAGCCGAGTGGAAGAGATGGCCAAGGATGGCTGACGGCTATCTACTATTCTGTTTTAAACTCTCCTCGGTGCCCTTCTGTGAGGTAGCGCCCCGTTGCTGCCTCCAAATCCTCATCGAAAGTCTGCTAGACGTTCACAGCAAACTTGGTGAGCAGTGTTTTGGGGCAAATCAAGGAAAGGGAGCTTCATTACATGTCAGGGTTAACATGGAGTGGAGAGAAAACAAGAGGCGAAATGTGGGTGACAGAGAATTCTGAGCAAGCCGGAAATCAGAACCGGAAGTCACCAGGTAAAACGTAAGATTGTCCTGTCCCATCACACAATCCCGGGAAAATCCCTGTAGATTCTGGAAAAGGGCGCAGGGTTTCCCACCACAAGGGGATTTGAGCCCATTGTATTCAAATTTCAAAGAGCTGCATTACTGTAGCTGAAGTCTGTATTGTCAATGTGCTGGTCAGCTATTTTCCAGAGGGCTTGGCATTTAATGGCTGGAAAGTTGCCCGTCATCCCTTTCCAGGTGCCAGGAGACAGGAATCTTGTAGCTTCTCACCTCCTGGTGAGAACTTAAAAAGCAGGCACAGATCAGTGGGAGTCTTTTTGGAGGCAGTCATGTTGATTTTCCAAACATGTAATCTCAGCATTTTGTTTTATTTTATTACTTCTGCCGTCTGGGTTTTTGGTAGGCTTACCTAAAGGATGGTCAGTTTTAATGTTTATTTACTGTACTCACAAAGAAAAAAAAGTTCCCCAGCATGCTTTCACTCAGTTATGGGGAATTTGTACTTATTTAGTATGTTTTAAGCCTAATCAGGAGTTAGGAAGTATTTGGAAACTTTACAGCTTTCAGGATGAAAGCAGCGATGGTTATGACATCATCACTGTTAATTACCCCTTTGTAAAAATCTGCCTGAATGGCGAAGAGATGGGTGTGTCTGTGGGTATTTAATGTGATGATTAAAATATATTAATGATAGTTTTCACTTCTCTGGCATCATACATCTTAGGATCTTCTCTAAAAGTGCTTCCACAGGCTTTAATTAGGAAGAAGTAAAACAGCTCCATTTTACAAAAGAGGAAAATGAAACGCTAGGAGAAGGTGCCTATTGGGGGAAGGGTTTGAGCAGAATAAAGCTGCCTCCTCACAGCTCAGCAATGAGCTGAACCTAAATCACAGGCTTTAAATGAAGAACACAAATTTATTCACACCTTGACACTTTAGCCTTCTGGGCCCCATACAGCACATTTTGGGATCCATAAGAAATTGTTTATTATAAGCTACCTCCTAAGGTTATCTCAACAAACAAACAAACAATCAAGAAAAGCAAAACAATAAACCCTCAAGGAATCAAATGAGCCATAAAACTCAGAAGTTTTGATTCTCTGTTTCCTCTTTAACCATTTTGAATTCTGGGTTACGTACGAAACTGTTCTAGATGAAAAATGGAAGGGATGATTGCTAATGATGCCACTTTTTACAGGTTGTTTTCACTTTCGGATGAAGGAAATATAGGAAAGTTGATAGAAATGCGTGGGAGAAAATGCAGAGAAGAAATAGAAAATTTTCTTTGCACCAAATATATTTAGTTATATATCTGAAAGGGGCTAAATGAGGGGCATACTCTTTAAAAGCTACTATGAAAAATTTCAAACATACACAAAAGTAGAGAGACTCCCCATGTATTCATCACTCAGTTTCTGTTTCGTGTTATTCTTGTTTCAATTCTCCCCTGCTGCTCATTTTGTTGGAGTATTTGAAAGTAAATCCCAGAATCATATCATTTCACCATAAATATTTCTGTGCTTTTTCCTAATGGATAAGAGCTTTAAAAACAGAACCATAATGCCATTATCACACCCAACAGAAAACCAATTCTTTAATGTTATCTAATAATCATCGTGTGTTTCGTTTCTATTGTTTCAAAATTGTCCAAAAATTGCATTGATTGCAAGTCTTTTTTACTTAACAGATCTCCCTCCCTCTCTCCCCCATTCCCTTAATTTGTTGGAAAACTGGATAGTTTGCCCTGTAGAATTTTCCAGTCTATATTTAGCTGATTGTATCTTTGGTGTCTTTTAACATGTTTCTCCATCCCTCACATTTCTTTAAATGGTAGTTAGATCTGGAGACTCAATTAGCTTCGGGTTCTTTTTGTTTTGTTTTGTTTTTGACATGAACACTTCAGTAGCGGTGCTGTGTGCTTTCTGTTGCATGGCATCGCATTGGGAACATATAATGTTGTACCATTTGGAGGCATGTTAAGATTGATTGGAAGGATCCAAGATGTCATCGCAACATAGTGATTTTCTCATTCTATTACTGCTGCATTTATTAGCTGTGATTTTTTTTTATAAGGAAAAACTTTCCCTTGTCAACTACTGTATTTGGTTACCCTGAAATATAGTCTATACAGGTAAGGCAAGATAAATGTGTGATTCTTTCCCTTTAGTTAGCACTTTCCAGAATAATGCCTTAGCAACCTTCAAAGTCTACTGATGAGGATTTTTTTAAAAATATCATTATAAACTCATGGATTTAAAAACATATTTATTTGATGCATTTCAATTCATTACAGTCACTATTCTTATTGATGCTTGTCCCACCTTTGGCCAGTGGAACCACTCAGCTTTCCATGGACCCAAGAATCTTTGATGGCTTGAATTCTGAAATAATAAGATGTTCCAGGATTGTGCTGTACTTTGTCTCCTTCTGACCTGGAAACAGTCTTCGAGAAGATCTGGTTCCTTTCATAATTGATCCTTGAAACAACGCAGGGGTTAGGGTGCCAATCTCCACGCAGTTGAATATTTACGTATAACTTTTCACTCCCCCAAAACTTAACTACTCATAGCCTACTGTTGACCGGAAGCCTTACCTATATCATAAATGATTAACAGATATTTTGTATGTTATATGTATTATATCCTATATTCTTACAATATAGTAAGCCAGGCCCGGCGCGGTGGGTGGCTCACGCCTGTAATCCTAGCACTCTGGGAGGCCGAGGCGGGCGGATTGTTTGAGCTCAGGAGTTCGAGACCAGCCTGAGCAAGAGTGAGACCCCGTCTCTACTAAAAAAAAAAAATAGAAAGAAATTATTTGGACGACTAAAAATATATAGAAAAAAAAATTAGCCGGGCATGGTGGCACATGCCTGTAGTCCCAGCTACTCGGGAGGCTGAGGCAGGAGGATCGCTTGAGCCCAGGAGTTTGAGGCTGCTGTGAGCTAGGCTGACGCCACTGCACTCACTCTAGCCAGGGCAACAGAGTGAGACTCTGTCTCAAAAATAAATAAATAAATAAAAAATAAAAAATATAGTAAGCCAGAGAAAAGAAAATGTTATTAAGAAATCATAAGAAAGAGAAAAGATATTTACTATTCATCAGGTGGATGTGGATCATCATAAAGTTCTTCATCCTGGAGGTCTTCATGTTGAGCAGGCTGAGGAGGAGAAGGAAGAGGAGGGTGGTCTTGCTGGCTCAGAGGTGGCAGAGGCGGAAGAGGTCGAGGGAGTGGAAGGGGTGGACGGGGAGGCAGGAGAGGCTGGCACATAGTGTAATCTTCATTGAAAAAAGTCCGTGTGTAGTTCAAACCCATGTTGTCCAAGGGCCAACCATAGTGGGAAATGAAAGGAGACCCACTTTGGATGCAATGTTAAGGGCGATGATTTCAGAAGAGGCTCCGAGGAGGTGTGTCTTTGGGCTGCATTTGTTGAGTAGGATGGCAGGAAAGGATCCTGAGCTAACCTTTCATTTACAGGTGACGAACAGGGTATCATCCTCCATCAGAGCTACCCAGCCAGGTCAGGAGGGTAGGGCACTAGGAGACCCTTTCCAGGGTGTGACCTTTGGCAAGTTAGGCCCCGCCCTGGCATCCCTTCCAGCAGGACATTCTGTGACTCCAGGTGCGTGACTAACGTTTCCGGCCCAGACACGCCTTGGGACTTTCCCAGCCCCTGCCCTCGTGGAGCTGGTGCGGGTGCTGTCGCCAGCGTGGGAGCGGACGGAGGCCGGGACCGCCCCACCCCGGCTCCGGAGCCTCGGCGCCCTCTGGCGGCCGCGCCGGGCGGGGCGGGGCTGTCCGGGGGCGGGGCTGGGCGTCCGGCGGCCCCGCCCTCTCGCCCCCGGGGTGGGGCTGGGGCGGTGGTTACCCGCAGAGGCTGCGGAGGTTTCGCAAGGACGTGACCTTAAGGGGGAAAAAGAAACTACTGCGTCACACGTGGTTGCTAACCGGGGCTAGCGAGCTAAACAAGTTCTCCTGAGCCCGGGGAGGGAGGGGCTGGGGCTGAACCGTCCAGACCCGTGACTCGCTGCCTACTGCGCCTCCAGCACGGCGGCGGCGCGCCCTGCGCCACGGGGCACTGCGGGGGGCGCGAGCCCGCACCCAGACTGCGTCCCGGCCTGCAGCTGGGGCGACGTCACTACACCGGAGTCAGCGGAATGAGGACACTGTCTCCTCCCTCTCTCCTCCCCCCAATTACAGAAACGAGGCCCCAGAGCCCAAGCTGATCTAACCAGCCCCCACGGAGCTGGGGTTTGGATTGGAAGGCTGGCCATGAAACGACGGGGGAAGAGGATGGTTTGTGGATAAAGAACAAGGGAATTGGGTGCTTTAGCCACAGAATGGGTTCAGCCAAGGTAGTTGAGAGGTGCCTGGCAAGAAGTGGAGTGGCTACCTGCCTCCTCATCCTGTTCTCCCGATGCTGGCAGTGGGGGTGGCCACAGGGGCTGTGTATGTCCCTGTCTGGCTAGGTCCCAGAAAAACCCACGGACTGGAGGACCTGGTCCCAGCTCCACCTTCACCTGTCACCCTCAGGAATGGGTCATTTAGCCTTTCTGGGCCTCACTGGAAGAATGAGGGGTCCAGACCAGGTTACTGAGTATATTTCAAGTACTGTGTCAGGCACAGCAAATGACGGTGCCTGTCCCGGAGACCATCCACTAAGTCGGAGAAAAAAGCAGGACTAGGGGCCAAGACTGTCACTCACCCCAGGATGCTTTCTGTGGCTCTCTCACAAATTCTCACATGGGCTTCAAGTCCCTTCAGCAAACATTTTTTGTGCACCTCTGCCTGTGTGCTAAACACAGGCTCGTCCCTAACATTTATGGGACTTGGGGCAAGAGTACACACGGAGGGCCACATACCATATGTCTAAATATTTAAAAGTTACAAATCAAGCTAACAAACTGTTAAATATCTTCTTACTTTGACAGATATACCTCCATAGCAATATGGAAGGCCAAGTTCAAGTTTGGGATTCTTGTATTCCTCATCGTTCTAGGCTGGAATATGGTGGCACAGAGAGTGGCTCCAGCTCAAGGCCGAGGCGTGGCTTCCCTCTCTTCCCAGACTGGATCAATCCATCCTATACCACGAGGGACCTTTCTCACACATTCCTCATGTCCAAACTCTGTCTACATCTCTGTAAATGGCTGCCCCTTAAGGGGTCACCTCTTGAGTGTGCACATTGATGACACAGTCTACCTTCAGGAGTCTGGACCAAGAGAAGTGGGTTCAGTACCTGTTGGACAGGGAATCCTGTGGTTCTGGGTAGGCATGTCCTTTGGCCTCAATAACTCCCTCCTGCCCTGTGCCAGCTAGGCGTTGTGGGGATGCAGACCTGGATCACACACAGCCCCTTCAAGGAGGCCATCCATTCAAACACTGTGACCTTCGACGCAGATGCCTGCAAGTGAAGATGGAGGGTGCTGGGAAGGGACTCATTTCTTAGAGGTGGTAGTGCTTGTGCTAAGCCTGGCTGGAAGGTTGAGATTTCAGCAGGTGGAGAAGTGGGGAAAGCAAGGAGCAAATACCCCAGGACCAGACATCCAGGTTTGGGGTGTCTGTGAATTGTGACTATAGTGCAGAAAGGCTGGAGGGCAAATCTATGTCTTCCAAACAGCAGGCAAAGCTTCCAGTAGTCGCCAGCTGTGGAGGCCCTGAGGGCCAGCCTCCCCCATCAGAGCAAGATGAAAACCCACTACCCATCCCAGGGCAGCTCTGCACTGGGCAGAGGTCCCAGCACCCCTCCCCGAACCCTGTCACCTTGGTCATCGGCGCTTCTTTACCAATTCCAAGGTGAGGAAGCTTAGCTACTCACAGCTTTCATAAGAATTCTGCCTCCTCCCCCATTTTATTATAAGTGATGACCCTGGAAAGAAGTTTTCATTCTACATCACTTTGTCTGGTAGCCAGAGACTGCTGGAGAATTAGCCCCTCATCTCCCAGGGAGTAGCCCTCCACCAAGGGTGGGAATTGGTGGATCAATGCCCAGCTCCTTGCCCCGCAGCTGAGACCACTCGGATGTATGTTCTGCAAGATATAAAGCCCCATTTGCCCACAGTGGTAACTTGCTGGACAACGCTCTTTATTTCTACCTTCCCCGCTCTCCTGCTCGTGCTTCCCCCAGTCACCTCCCAAATAAAGTCCCTACAGCCACAGCTTTGTCTCAGGATCTGCTTCTGGGGGAATCCACATTAAGGATAGGGACACTTCATGTTGCAGTTTCCTCATCTGTAAATAAAGGCGTGGAACGAGAGGATCTCAGACTTCCTGTCCAGGTCTCTGCGGGGAGTATGTCTGTCTGCCTCAAAGCAACTGAGATGGGGCACCTTGCTTTGTTTCATTCGGTATCAGCTAAGCATGTCCGTGCCCTCCACCCCTGTGCAGTGGTCTTGTCTCCGTGTGATGTGTGCACGCGTGTGAAACAGGGGTCTGGGGTAAAGAAATAGGAAGAATCTGATTTCGTATCCAAGCTCCCTCTGAGAGTGCCCACGGGAGGCCACTGAACATCTGAATCCATGAAACCGGAAGGGGCATTTTGTCTTTTCCTTTAATTAGAGGCCCCTTGTTAAGTCCCTGCTGGCTGCTCCCAAACCAATGTAGCAAAAATGACAAAGAAACATGAGGACTTTTCAGCTCTGCAGAGGCAAAGTGATGCATCCTGGGCCACCTCTATTCTACAGGCTCACTTAGCATACCCCTCCTTCCTCCTCCTGCCTCTTCTATGGATGCTGACTGCATTCTGACCGCCAGCCAGACTGGACAAAAAACCGTGCCAGCAGCCCCTACCCGAGCGACTGGGGCTGGCTCTGAAAGGAAGGGCCCTTCTCCTATCTTGATCTTTGGTTAACAGGGTCCTGTTCAGAGTTTCTCCTCAGGGGCATGTCTGCCATTTGCATTTCTTGTAACAAGCCCTCTCATCCTTGCTTTCTTTTTTTTTTTTTCCTGGAGCAAGGTTTTGATAATAACAAGGGCTGTTTGTTTCCCCGGTTGGCGTCAGTGGTACTAGCTGGTGGATGGACTCTTTCTTTTCTCCCCTGAGAGTCTCTGGTTCCTCCTTACTTTCCACTTGGGAGAAATGTTTGATTTCACAGGTAGAGGTGGTCTTCCTCAGTGGGATCCTGGTGCCAGAGCCAGGCCCACTGGCCTGGAGAAGGTCGAAGGCGAGGCTGATCCGACAAGCTGCAGACAAGGGCGGTGGGTGCAGACAGGCCGGCTCTGTGGCCGCGCTTCAGCCTCTGGCCTGCGCTGGGGCAGTGGGGGCTTCACTGGGCCAAGGGTTGGAGTGAAGGGTACAAGGCCGCCTCCAATCCTGGTGGTCACAAAGAGAGTGCCGCCCGCTGCTGCCATCTAAGTAGGGCAAGCCCGCCCCTGGGGACAGGGACTTCATCTGGGGGGCTCTCTCCATCTACATCCCTAACCCATTCTCAGCGTTCTTCCTTTCCCAGCGGAAGTTACACAAGTTCAGTCACATTTTGGCTTTCGAGGCCCAAATGGAAGAAAACAAAAATTCCCCAGGGCACAGGAGCCTCAGATGCCTAGATTGACACCCAGACCCCTTGTTGTGGGAAGGGAACTCCAGACTTCCTCCCATCAGCGCTGGTACACCAAGTCCAGTGTGGCCGGAACTTGGCACATTGCCAAGGATACTTGGGAGCGCTATTCCAGCAGACAGCAGAGAGCCTGACCCGCACCCAGGCCTGGTGGATCTGCTGGGGCCAGGAGAATGTGGGGGGCACTGCAACTGCTGGCCAGACCAGAGAAACAGGCCCCCTTACAGCCCCCACCGTGATCAGACCCTCCACCAGTCCCCTAAACCAGGGCTTTCCAATCTTTAACAGGCACAGGAATCCTCCCCACCCACCTTGTTAAAATGCAGCTGCTGATTCAAGAGGTCTGGGTAGGGGTGGGGGGTGCTGAGATTGCACATTCAGCTTTGAGAAACCTCAGCCAGATTCTGCGAATGACCCTCAGACCTGCCGTCTTTGGCCGCAGCTATCAGCCTCAACCCCAACGCCAGGCCACTAGCCTTCTTGCAGTGGAAGGACCCCCTTCCTGGTCTGTTTTTGGCTCATTCGCCATTAACCACTCCAAAGAAAGGAAATCAGAAGAATTGCATTTCGAGAAAACATTTTAAGCTGTCCTGTGCCTTCTCTAGCTCTCCAAGTTACATAATGTGTCCTTGTTGAAAATGCTGATAATGCTGTTTGGGTGGCAGGAAGCCAATTTCTGGCTGCATATTGCTTGGGGCTGGAGCTGGGGTCAGGGAAAGGGGCAGGGGTTGGGGAGGATTGAAGGAGAGAAAGGGGCCAGGCAGATGGAGAGGGCGGGAGGGCCAGGGTGGCCAAGGCCTGGGGATAAAGCCGATTGGTATGTCAGCAAAATCTGCCACTGGCTTTAGTGATTCGAAAGGCAGACACATTCTTTCATCTCTGTTAATCCTCATCTGATACAGAGGATTTTCCTGCCATTAAATCTGGAGAAAGAAAAATAAGCACTCAAACCTGCACAAGCAACTATTCCTCTTCACCCCCTGTATCTGCCCCCTCCCACCTTTACTTCTCTGTGGGACCGTTTTTAGCATCTGTGGCTGCCTGACTTGGGAGATGGATGGGCTGGGGGAGCAGAGGGGCACCTCGGAGGAGCAGGACCAGGCAGACCCCCAGGACGGTAAGCAACATTTGAGGACTATTCACGAATGCGTCTTTATACAGATTTCCTCTCCGTCCATTTTCTTGCTGGGTTGTCAGTGATGCCGTCTGAGTTGCCGTCAGGGCTTTAGCCTGAGGAAGGGTTTCCAAATAGATCCAAGCTGTCAATTTGGGGGGAGCTTCTGATTGGCTGTTGTTACTGGTTTCTCTTAACCCAACACAAGGGTCATTAGGGAAGAATAAATGGGAAGAAGGAGAAAAGGCAGGGCATTCAGGAGGAAGTGTGGAGGTGTGGGGAGGTTCTCAAGGGACCCCTCCTGGGCACCCAGTGACTTGTGATTTTTCCCCTCAGGTAGGGGTCCCACAGCTGGGTGGTTCTAAGCCATCATGTGTGTGAAAGGCCGAGGAATGCTGGTCCTGCTTCTGCATGGTGAGTTCTGGTGCCAGTGGGTGTAGATGGGAGGAAGCCACAGGGCTTCTACCCAAGGAGCCAGGGCTTCAAGTGGCTTCCTTGACACTCCTTCCTGTTAGGTTCCACTGATTGTGTGATTGTAGGAGAGGGGATGGAGAATGAGAGAAAATAGCAGGTGGTGGTGGGTTTTGTTTGTTTAGAAACAAAACTCTTCGGCCAAATACATAAAATGGTCTTCTTGATGATTTTCTTATTCTAATTTCAGATATGAATTCATTAGTGTAATAACTAAAAACTACAGTGGTTCAGTGGTTTCCTAATCACGTTACTTTAAGCTCATTTAAACAAAACAAAACCATCTTCCTAAAGGAAAAAGAAAAGAGGAAAAATATCTTGGAATGGTGGGATTATGGATGGTTAATTTTTTTTCAAATTTTTTTTGTCCTGTTATACACATTTTAATACACCAAGAAGACTCATGACAAAATATTTTCCCCAGCTTCAGCTTCTGAAATCTAACTGAGATAGCCCAAGGAAAAATCCTTTGTTAAGTTCTTCAGTAAATGATTCTACACAAAGAATCTATTTTTCTGACCCTCGGGTGAATTTAATTATTTGAGGTTATGATGATCTATGTAATAGACCTCTGTGTGCGGTGTTGGTAGAGACAATTTTACTAGCTCATTCTATGACAGTAGCAATAGAAATGTCTTACTGTTTATTCCACCTTTTCAAAAAGCAGAACTTGCTCTATTCAGTCAATCAACGGGTACACACTGTGTATCTTCAATACGCTCGAGGGACAGATATTATGAGGGAAATAACTGTGTGGTCTTTGTCCTTGAGAAACTTACATTTTTATAAGAGATTCAATAAATAAATAAGAAAAAAATTGGAACAAGACATAGGGAACACTATGATAAATAGGACATGATTTCCTACCTCGAGGCTCCTCTAAAGGACAGAGGTTGACATTTATATAATTACCAACAGCCAGCTTCTTGCCATCCCTCCTACCTAGAAAGGATATGAAGCTTGATTGACTCATTGGGACAGAATGTTTGCTTCCAACAGCCAGTATGATCTTAAATGTGCACCCAAAGCTCTACTGTTCCTCACAGAAGGCAGGCAGTATTCCTATCTTGCATACTGCAAAACAGGAACTCTCCCTGCTACAGAAACTCGAAATACATCCAGACTTCTTGTGACAAGTTGGAGAGCTCAGTGGTGACATCATTTGCTAACAATAGATGCACTTAAAACTAATGACCGTCTCCACATCCCCTGGCGCTTTAATTTAAAACACACTCTAGCAGCACAGAGGATATTTCTCTGACTACGAATCACAAGCGATATGGACAATATGTTCCCAAGAAGCAGGCAGGGATAGTGCTCTATCTCCTTGGCTAGAACAAAATGACTAAGTGAGCCTCACAGAACAAGACCGTGGGGGGATCAGTGGCTCACAGCAGGGAAATTGGGGGCAAGACCAAAACAGAGATTCTCTTCCTCTGGATAGTCACTGGCTCCTGGAAGTGTCCTTCCACTCAGATGCATAAGTGCAAATACCTCTCCCCACTTCCCCCCATGTTAACCCTTTGGGGTCTTCCTGCTGTTCACAGCCTAATATCCGAATTCCTTAACTTGCTTTACAGGGTCCTTCACACCTGGCTTGCTCTCCACCATGAGTCTTCAAAGAGGGTCAGAGATTGTGTTTTATTAGCCTGCTGTCTTAGAGTCTAAGGCATAGTAGGATCTTTTTTTGTTTGTTTTGTTTTTTTGAGACAGAGTCTCACTCTGTTCCCCAGGCTAGAATGCCGTGGCATCAGCCTAGCTCACAGCAACCTCAAACTCCTGGGCTCAAGCGATCCTCCTGCCTCAGCCTCCTGGGTAGCTGGGACTATAGGCACATGTCACCATGCCTGTATAATTTTTTCTATTTTTAGTTGTTTGGCCAATTTCTTTCTATTTTTGATAGAGACAGGGGTCTCACTCTTGCTCAGGCTGGTCTCGAACTCCTGAGCTTGGGCAATCCTCTCGCCTTGGCCTCCCAGAGTGCTAGGATTACAGGCGTGAGCCACCGCTCCCGGCCTCATAGTAGGGTCTTAATAAAAGTTTGTCGAGTGGGTGAAGCCTCCCAGATTAGAACTGTTACTCAGTCTGACACACTCATTCATGCTAAGTATTAGGTCTCCTTCTAAGAGGTAAGATTTGCATTTTAAAAGAAGTCTCCACGATGCAAAAATATAGGTAGTTAGAATGAACAATATTTGATAGCACAAGAAAGTGACTATAATAAAAAAAAAGTCCCTAGGAAAGTAAAATCACAATGAGATGCCACTCACACAACCACTAGAATGGCTACACTTTAAAAGACTGACAAACACCCAGTGCTGGTGAAGTTGTGGAGTAGCTGGAACTCTCAGACATCGCTGATGGGAATGTAAAATGGTGCCACGACTTTGAAGGACTGTTTGGCAGTGTCTTAGACAGTTAAACACACGCTTATCATATGACCCAGCAATCCCGCTTCTAGATAAAGGAGAAATGAAAACACATGTCCATAACAAGACTTGCGTGCAAGTTTTTATATCCGCTTTAGTCACGATAGGCTAAAACTAGAAGCAATCTAAATTTCCATCAACAGTTGACTGAATAAAAACACCGGGGTGCTCCATACAACAAAATACTACTCAGTATTAAAAAGAAACAATCAACTGATATTTGTAACAACATGGATGAACCTCATAATCATCATGTTGAGTGAAAGAACCATCTGATTCCATTTATACGAAGTTCTAGAACAGGCAAAACTAGTCTATAGTTCAGAAAGCAGATCAGCGCTAGCCCGGAGCTGGAGATGGGGAGAGGACTGAAGTCAAAGGGCCCGAGGAAACTTTCTGGGTGGTAGAAATGTTCTAAATCTTGATTGGGGTAGTGGGTGTGTGGGTATATACATTTGTTAGACTTACCGAACTGTATTGTTAAAATGGGTACATTTTACTGTAAGTAAAGCGTACCTCAGTCAGCTTGATTTCAAAGAAGAAAGGAAGAGTGTAGGGAGGCAGCAGCTGTACTGCAAGCAGAACAACCCCTCGCTGTTGAGTCAGGCACTGGGGTGTGTCCGGCGGTACGTGTGCGAGATTGATGTCGCTGCTGATTGCCGAGTAGGACTCACTTGTACGGATATACTGGTTTGTTTATCCGTTCCCCTATTCTTGGATATTTCAGTTGTTTCCAGTTTGAGGTGATTGTCAATATTTAGGCCCGCAGGACTTTCTAGAGGCTTGTGTTCTACTCTTTGCATGGGACAGATCTCCACCCTCAAGACGCATGGGACCTGCAGAGGCCATCCGCAGACCGCCCCTCTGCAAACATTGATTCCTCCACCCCCCACCCCCGCCTCACTGGTAGCCAGCAAAGCTGCAGCTGGAATCCACGGTCCTTTCTTTCCTGTCACAAAAGGTACCTGTGTGGTGTGAGAAGCAAGTTCTGGGGTCATGTGAGGCCAGAGGCTACGGCATAGTTTCCCCCACAGCACTTCTGCCTCCTCCAGCCAGTTTTATTTCGAAAACCCAGCATTGGGTTTTGGCCTGAGGAGCCATTGGGGTAGCATTTGGCAAGAGTGCGAGGGGAATGATTTCTGGAGCCAAGGTGGCGGGATAGATTTTGCTGAAACCAAAAAATTGACCATACTTTCCCTTGCTATTTTTGGTTTCATGAGGCACAAGTTCTTTTAAAACAAGGAGAATAAAGAAACATTCCAAACTCAGTCTGTGGTTGGAAACTCCATGAGTAACCAGTCTCCTAGCAAACCTCAAGAGAGAAAAACACATATTTGAAAAGCTGAGGGCCTAGGAAAGAGAAGCTCCCCAGCTGGTCTGCATTAAGGCCTCATTATGTGCGGCGGCTGAGCCTGGATGTCCCTCCCTCCCTGGCAGCTCGGGGGCTGGCCAGTACCCTCAACCAGGACACACGAGCGGGGACCCATTTCAGGTGTTTGCCCAGGTTCTGGGACACCTTGTAACATTTTTAAAAATTTGAGGTAAAATTCACCTAAGATAAGATTAACCATTAACCATTTTAAAGTGTGTGATTCAGTGGCATTTAGTACATTCACAATGTTGTGCAACCATCACCTCTGTCTAGTTCCAAGACATTTTCATCTCCCGGAAAGGAAACTCCATGCCTATTCAGTAGTCATTCCCCGCTCTTCCCTCTCCTCAGCCCCTGAAAACCATTAATCTACTTTCTGTCCGGATTGGCCTGTTCTGGACATTTCCTGTAAATGGAATCATATAATATGTGGCCTTGTGTGACTGGCTTATTTCACTCAGCTAATTTTTTTTGGGTTCAGCCATTTTGGATCATTCCTTTTTAAGGCTGAATAATATTCCATTGCATGGGTGGAGCACATTTGTTTATCCGTTCATTGATTGGTGGAAATTTATTGTTGCCTCCTTTTGGCTGTTGTGAATAATGCTGCTAGGAACGTTCATGTATGTATTTGAGCACTTACTTTCAATTCCTTTGGATATATACCTAGGAGTGGAATTGCTAGGTCATGTGGTAACTCTGTGTTATACCTTGTAACAGTTTATACCACAAAGATGAATCCCATTTTTATAAAGTTGGTCCACTTGGACCAACTTTTGGCTTTGGCTGCATGTTGGAATCACTTGTAGCTTTAAAAATACCAGTGCTTGGTCTCACCCCTGGAGATTGTGATGTAATTGGTCTGGGGTGTGGCCTGGGCATTGCGAATTTTAAAAGCTCCCCAGACGACGCTAACGTGCAGCCCTGGTTATAAACCATCCTAGATTCTAGACTCTTCTTTGTAGCCTACCCATAGTAATAACTTAGATATTGTTACTGGTGTCTTGCTTTCCACTCTGGGACATATTTCCACATGGTCCTTGAGGATTTGCCCTTTGATGAGATTTAATCCTGTGATATGAGTGGCTCCTGGAGCCCGCACTTAGCTTAGGCCAATGTTTTCACAGCTGTCTCAAGCATTCCAATGCATCTGTTCCTCATAGCTGTCCACACGTTGCAGACGGGCAAACTGAGAGACAAAGGTTGTCTGGGATTTAAAAAAGACAAAAGGCTGGGCGCAATGGCTCACGCTTGTAATCCTAGCACTTTGGGAGGCCGAAGTGGGAGGATTGCTTGAGGCCAGGAGTTTGAGAATAGCCCGAGCAAGAGCGAGACCCCCCCCCCCAATAAAAAAATAAAAAAATTAGCCAGGCATGGTGGTGCATGTCTGTAGACTCAGCTACTTGGGAAATTGAGGCAGGAGGATTGCTTGAGCCCAGGAGTTCGAGGCTGCGGTGAGCTGTGATTGTGCCACTGCACTCCAGGCTGGGTGACAGAGCAAGACCCTATCTCTGAACAAATGAAAAAAACAGTATAAGGGAGCAGAGATGAGAGTTGGTGTCCTAACTCAGAGTTTATGAGGGAATTAGGGCACGAGGCTGCACCCCGCTCAGGGTGAGTGTCTCAAGACTGAATGCTGTGGAAAGACCTAGCACGTGAATCCTGGAGTGATGAGAGAGGCTGGCTGAGCAGGGGCCTGTGCTGAGCCCAGGCCTGTCCTGCTGCATTTCTCATCTTCCCCTCCTTGCCTCAGACTGGGAATAAAAGCACCGAAGTCTTTTCCGATTTCCAGATGGATCCTTCCCCAAAATACAGGCGCGAGAAAAGAAATTGCTAAGCAACTGCCAAACGAGTTTGACCTTCTCTTCTCACAAACTGTAATCTTTATTTTTAATTTGGTAAATGTTTTTCTGGCCAAGATATTCCCATGGAACTCAGCTCTGGATGGCCAAGATTTGTTTTTGGAAAGATCACTGCCGATTCTGGGAGAGGCTACTTTTCATTTGGATTCGGAAAAATCAGGGATGTCCTAAACAATTTTTGATTCAATGTTATGTACTTCCTGTCAATGAATGGCAAGGAGTTTCCTTTTGGTTGAGGGATACTGCCTGGTCCCAAATTTGAGTTGTTTTCTTTGTCTAGATGAAGAGTTTACATGGTTCTTCAGGCAAAGGAGGAGGGGCCAGGAGAAGGAAGATGGTACTAGAAAGATTAAGGGTGCCTGTCTTATTCAGAATTTTGCTCAGGAAACTTGTTGCAAAGCATAGAACCCACTCTAGGTCATTGAAGCTGACGAGTTTCTTTAGGGACATTAGGTGTTCTCAGGCTTCCTGATTGGAGGCTTGCACTGCCTGCAGCAATGGCTAAACCAGAAAGTGGCTGACTCCAGTAAAGACCCTATGGCCACCGCCACTGGTGTGCATACCTGGCAGTTCATGGGAATCACATTGGGTGCTACGTGCCAGAAATTCTACCATGCAAACCTGAAAGCCAGATGCCTCTGTCACAGTTCTGGCCAGAAAATGATTTCTGCTTGGTGCCTTCTTCTGAATCCAAGTCTCACCGGGTGACTGATTGACAAAGCTAGGTCACACTAGGTTACATGCCCGGGCCCTAACTGCAAGGGAAGGTGGGAAAGAGAGTTTCTGGCTTCCATCTTGAGAAGCAGGACTTATTATGTAGGAAATTCCCTAAATTGTAGAAAGAGTGCTTAAAAGGTGCTGGGAAGCCAGAAAAGGTGTCAGATGTCTACTACAATCAGACATGGTTTGGTTGCAAGGAACAGATATTCACTCATCCATGCAGATGGTTTGAGTGGATTTGCAAAATGGAAACAAGGAAATGTTACAGAAACAGCTCTGGCAAGACCTCATGGCAACTAGAGAGCTGGCCGCCAGCTTCGCACTCTCTCTGAGCTTCATGAGCTCCATCTCTGGGATTCTCAGGTCAGATCTGTTCCTCTGTCTGCACATGCTCTGGTCTGAATGTTTGTGTCCTCCCCCGCTCCCCAACCAAATCCCCAAGGTGATGATATTAGGAGGTGGGGCCTTTGGGAGGCTGTTGGGTCAGGAGGATGAAGCCCTCATGAGTGGGATTAGTGCCGTTAAAAGGAGACCCCAGAGAGATCCCTTGTTCCTTCTGCCATACGAGGACACAGTGGGAAGATGCCATCTGTGAACCAGGAAGTGGGCCCTCACCAAACACTGAATTTGCCTTGATCTTAGACTTTCCAGCCTCCTGAATTGTGAGAAATAAATTTCTCTTGTTTATAAGCCACCCAGTCTATGGTAGTTTTTTATAGCATCCTGAACTGACTAAGACAGTACATCAGCTTCCTCACGTTGCTCTTGGCTCCTGCTTTCTCATAACTTTGACCTGCACATGGCTATGATACAAACACGGCCCCAGTGTTAGACAGGCTGGTGCTCACAAGATCTCATGGACCAGTCGCTTAGTGCCTATTCCATTTTCATGGAGAAGGAATGACTCTGCTTAGGTCAAAGTGTTCAGCTGTGGAGTAAACAGCTGTGGCTGGGAGGAGGCAGCAGAGACACGTGGGGCTCTGAGTGGAGTATTTTATCTTAGAGGCAGTGGTCGGCAACAGCTGCTGTTGTAGCACGGAAAATGAGAGCCAGAGGGGCCCTCAAAGATCAGGAAGTGCAGTCTTGGCCCATTTTGTGCTGCTATAACAGAATACCTGAGACTGGGTAATTTATAAAGAAGTATTTATGTCTTAAACTTCTGGAGGCTGGGAAGTCCAAGGCAACGGGGCCCACATCTAGCAAGGGCCTTCGCGCTGTGTCATCCCATGGCAGAAGGTGGAAGGGCAAGAGAGCAAGAGGAGGCCAAGCTCACTTTTATAACAAACCTACTCTCATAATAATGACATAATCCATTCATGGAGCCCTCCTGATGGAATCACCTCTTAAAGGTCTCACCTATTAACACTGCTGCATTGGATTAATTTTCCAACACAGGAACTTTGGAGAACACATTTAACTGTGGCATAGAGTTCCTTCAGTTCACAGTGAAAGAAATGGAAGCTCAGAAAGGCTAGGTGTGTGGGGTAGGAGAGAGCACGGTATAGCTGAAAGACAAACAAAAAAAAAAGTTGGCATCATTTAACAACCTTGGACCTCAGTTTCCTCTTTTGTAAGAAGGGGAGAATAATAATTACTTTGCATGGCTGTCATATTAAATGAAATAATGTATATATTAATAGCAAGCTTAGCCCTGAGCAAACACTTACTAAAAGTTGGTTGTTAGAAGAGCAAAACAAACTCATAAAATTTAATTAATTTGAGTAGCGTTATACATGCTCATATCGCCCAGATAACACATTCCCATAGTTCCTAAACTATGTCCTGTAGAGATTTGCTGTCAGTTGGGATTGCATCCATCTACAGGCTTTGTTCTATTGAGCTGCCCCAAGCCACTTCCAGCAGCTCTGTTCTAGGACTGCACATAAATGTAATCACATAATATGTATTGTTTTGTGTCAAGTTTCTTTTGCTCAACATAATGTTGTTGTTGTCTGTATCAGCAGTCTGTTCCTTTTTATTGGTGAGTAGTATTCCACTGTACAAATACATTATAATTTATTTCTCCACTCTGCTGTTGGGTAATTTCTAGTTTTTATCTATTATGAATAAGCCTCTGTGAACATTCTTGTATAGTCTTTATGTGGACTTTTTTTTTTTTTTATTTCTCTTGGGTAAATACCTAGGAGTGTGATCGCTGAGTCATACAGTAGGCATATGTTTAGCTTTAATAGATACTGCCAATGTTTTACAAAGTTATTGAACTATTTTACGCTCCCATCAACAATGTAAGAAAAATCTAGTTGTTCTACATCCTCACCAACATTTGGGCCTATCAGTCTGTTGAATTTTAGCCATTCTGGTGCATGGGTAGGGAAATCTCATTGCAGTTTTAATTTGCATTTCCCTAATGGTTAATGATGCCGAACACCTTTTCATGTGCTTAATATATTAAATGTGACCACTTAATATATTGTTTTGTAAAGTATTCAAGTCTTTTGCCCATTTTTATTTAGTTGTTTGTTTATTCATTATTCATTTGTATGGGTTGTTTATATTCTGTATACGATCATATATATGTATATATATCATACATATTTACAGTGTATCCTTGTGAAACCATCACCACAATCAAGATAATGAGCATATCCATCACCCCCAAGATTCATGCACCTTTAAAGTCTCACCCTCCTACCCTCCCTGCCTCCCTACCTATTCCCAAGCAACCCCTGATCATTCTGTTACTAAAGATTAGTTTGCAGTTTCTAGAATTTTATATAATGGAAAAAAGAGTACATTACTCTTTTTTTTGTCCAGTTCTTTCACTCAGCAGAACTATTTTGAGATTCATCCATGTTGTATGTATCAATAGCCATTCCTTTTTATTACTGAGTATTCCATTGTATGGATATATCATAATTTGATTACCCATTCAACACTTCTTTTTTAATATCGGCAAATCTCTTTAATTGCAAAATGCTTCAATTATGGCTAATTCACTAATGAACCAACAGGAGAGTTGCGGAACATATGAATATATAAAAATCCCTTGCAATTCCGGTAGTCAAGATAAGAGCATACAAGGAAAGCGATCCTCCTCCTTTTTCTGAAAGCCGTTTTACATTTTAAAAGGTGACTAGGCATACTTGGAAGTTTAAAGCAGTATGATGTACCTTGCAGGGAAAGAAGGAGAAAACCTTTCTTCATATTAGGCAAACATATATCAAATATACCCCAATTCCACTTGATAAAGTAAGTTGGATGTCCTCCTCGACCTGGGCTAGGGCAGAACCCTTAGTAAAAGGGACCCTGGGTGGGGACAGGAAACCAGGAGAAAAGGAGCACCAGATCCCATGCAGCACCAAACAAGTCGGTTCCACCTGCTAACACAGATGAGACATGCAGCCCCATGGCCCAGGCACGGGACGTCCAAGAACAGTCAAAGATAGTTACTGCTCTCTCTTCCTGGGACTGTCTAATGGTATTCAATTCAGCCCATGGAGAAAATTGTTGACCAGCAAATTCATTTTGTCATTGAATTTAAGTCATAAAGGATGTTAAGGAAATTCTTGTAACATATATATAAGGATTCCTATTTTCCTAATTAGAGCAATGATTACACAATTACCATTCCTGTTTTCATAAGGGCTTGTTCTCTACGCTGGAATGGTTTAAGAAAAGCATTGTCTAATTTTGATTTTATTTTACACTTTCAAAAGAGACAGAGGGAACACAGAGAAAAAGTGTGACTCACTGTCTAATTTGGGGCCTAGCAGGTATAAAAGCAGACTTCTGTGACTCAAGGTCCACCTAGATTTTGGGGAAGTTTCAATGCCTTAGGGAAGACTAGCGAAGCCAGTTACACTCCCACCCTGACAGAAAGAATTCTACAGCTAATCTACCACAGTGTTCCAGGTAAAGCATATGTTTGTAACTACAGAAGGTTTCAAATTAACATGTAAATTTTAAAATGTAGCATTTCAGCAACAAATAAGCTTAGAGAGCTCATCTCAAAAGTGAAACAACAAAACTATTGCTCAGACATCTGAAAAGTGAAGCTGCTGCTATCAGCTCCACCCCACTCTCAGGCTCAGGCAGACACATAAGGCGGGTACAGCTCCTTGGCAGGGCCATTCACAGTGGCATCATCATGTGGGGTAACAGCAACATAGTGTCATTGTTGGTGACATAAAGCAGCACATCAGAGGAGTTCCTGCCATTGATGTATTTGGTGGCAGTTCCAAACCACAGCTAATCAAGTAACACTTAAAAGTCAAGATAATGCTAATAAACAGAAGAATAATAAGGACCTAACAGGTAGGATTCACGGACATGATATTATCTTTGTAGGGAAAATTAGGAGGCAGCTGCTCGTATGCGTGCCTGAATGGAGTTTGGATAAACAAGCACAGCGACTGCAACCAATGTGTTCAGGGCAAAATGGAAGATCTGGTAATGTAAGAATAAGATGACCCGGGCAGTGTGTTGCTTATATGCTCCATAAGTAGCCATTGCACACATCAGGATCATGAGAACAGAAATTGCAAAGCAATGCCCATGTTGGTATCATTCATGAACTCAAAGTCACCTCCTAGTTCAGAACTTGAAAAGTGATTCTGGTCTGGGTCAGCCATGGCCCTCTGTAAAATCAGCAGTACCACAGCATTGATGATCTTTAGGACTTTAGGACTTGCAGCCTTTTTGTCACCCAGGACCTTTCCCTTGTCTTCTTACACTCCCAATTTTCCACTCCTTATATCATCCCCTTACCTCCTTCTTCCGAGTTCAGGTGCCCATTGGACTCTTGATGGATATTTGCATTGTTTCCAGTTTTGGACTGTTAAGAATAAAGCTGCCAAGTCTTTGTATGGACATATGCTTTTATTTCCCTATGAGTGGAATGGCTAGATTATAAAGTAGGTGTATGTTTACTTTTAAAAGAAAATACCACATTGTTTCTAATGTGGAAATACTATTTATTAATACATTCCCACCAGTCCCAGTTGTTCCACATGTTCTCCAATACTTGATATGTATCTTAGACCATTCAGGCTGCTTGCTATTACAAAGTGCCATAAACTGGGTGGCTTATAAATGACAGAAATGTATATCTCACAGTTCTGGAGGCTGGAAGTCCAAGATCCAGATGCCAGCATGGTCGGGATCTGGTGAGGGCTCTCCTCTGGGTTGCAGGCTGCTGTCTTCTCGTTGTAGACTCACGTGGCAGAAAGAGGGCAAGAGAGCTCTCTGGGATCCCTTTTATAAGGGCACTAATTCCATTCTTGAGGGCTCCGTATTCACGACCTAAATACCTCCCAAAGGTCCCACCTCTTAATACCACCACACTGGGGGTTGGAATTTCAATATATGAATTTTGAGGGGACACAAACATCATTTCATTATAGTATGGTCAGTCTTTTTAATTTTAGCCATCCTAGTAGGTGGCTATTTAAATTTGCATTACCCTAACAACTAATGATGTTGAGCATTTTTTCATGTGCTTATTTGTCTTATGTAATCTTTTTTGTTGAAGTGTTTCTTCAAATTTTTTGCCCATTTATTAACTGGGTTGTTTTCTTGAGTTTTGAGAGGTATTTTTTTTTTAATTTTTAAATCTTTTTGTATTTTTTGAGACAGAGTCTTGCTCTGTTGCCAGGCTAGAGTGCCGTGTCGTCAGCCTAGCTCACAGCAACCTCAAACTGCTGGGCTCAAGTGATCCTCCTGCCTCAGCCTCCTGTGTAGCTGGGAATACAGGCACGTGCTACCACGCCCAGCTGATTTTTTTCTATTTTTAGTTGCCTGGCTCTTTTTTTTTTTTCTATTTTTTAGTAGAGACAGGGTCTCACTCTTGCTCAGGCTAGTCTTGAACTCCTGAGCTCCTTATTCTCCCGCCTCGGCCTCCTAGAGTGCTAGGATTACAGGCATGAGCCACTGCACCTGGCCTGAGAGTTCTTTATATATTTTGGATACAAGTCCTTTATGAGACATGTGATTTATAAGTAATTTGTCCTAGTTTGTGTCCTGTCTTTTCATTCACTTTGCAATGTCTTTGAAAGAGCAGAAGTTTTTAATTTTGATGAAATCAAATTTATTATTATTTTCTTTTATGGTTAGTGCTTTTTCTTCTTTTTCTCCCTCCTCTTTTTTTTTGTCCCAAGAAATCTTTACCTACCACAAGGTCACAAAAATGTTCTCCTGTGTTATCTTCAAGAACCTTTGTAAGTTTTAGCTTTTACATTTAGGTCTATGGTCCATCTAAAATGAATTTTTTGTATGGTGTGAGGTAGGGTTGAGATTCTTTCTATTTTCTATGGATTACAATATTCATTTTTGTCATGATCTACCTTGAATTAATCTTATACTGCTTCGTGTATAATGTAAGATCCTTATAAGAGAATTTCAGTTTACCTCCCTTCTCATCCTTTATGCAATTGTTGTCATATTTTTTAGTTACATATAAACTCCACAATACATTGTTATTTTTGCTTTAAACAGTCATATCTGTTAAACAATTAAGGAGACAAAAGAGTAGTCTTTTATATTTAGTGACATACTTACCATTTTCATTGTTCTTTATTTCTTCCTATGGATCTGATTTTCATCTAGCATCATTTTCCTTCAGGCTGGAGAATGTCTTCATTTCTTATTGTGCAGAAGATCTGCTGGAGATGAATTTTCTCAGATTTTGTTTATCTGAAACTATCTCTATTTTCCTTCATTTCTGAAGATATTTTCACTGGATATAGAATTCTAGGTCACCAGATTTTTACTTTTCTTTTAGCGCTTAAAGACATCATTCTATTTTCTTACGGCCTCCATTGTCCCTGATAAATTAGCTATTGTCTTAGTTCAGTCAGGCTGCTATAACAAAAATACCATAAACTAGGTGGGTTAGAAACAACAAACATTTATTTCTCACAGTTCTGGAGGCTGGGAAGTCCAAGATTAAGGCATTGGCAAATTTGGTGTCTGGTGAGGGCCCATTCCTAATAGAAAGCACCTTCTCTCTGTGTTCTAACACGGCAGAAGGGGAAGGAAGCTCTCTGGGGTCTCTTTTACAAGGGCACTAATCCCATTCATGAGAGCTCCACTCTTATGTCCTAACCACCTCTCAAAGTCTCCACCTCCTTATACCATCACCTTGGGGTTAGGATTTCAACATATGAATTTTGGGGGGACATAAACATTCAAATTATAACTGTGATTATTTTTTACTATTAGTTTACTCTATGCAAAATGTCTTTTTTCTTTGGATGCTTTTAAGAATTTTGTATTTTTGGTTTTCAGCAGTTTGACTATAATGTGCCTAGGGGTGTGTGTGTACGTGTGTTTTATGTTACTTGGGGCTTGCTGAGTTTCTTGTTTTAATCAAATTTTGGAAATTGTCTTCAATTATTTTTCAGCCATATTCTGTCTCTTCTCTCCTTTGGGACTCGAAATACATGCATACTAGTCTAATTGTTTGATATTGTCTCACAAGTCATTCCCCAATCTTTTTTCTCTCTGTGCTTCACTTTGGTTAATAACCATTGACCTCTCTTCAAGTTCATGAAACTTTTCTTCTGCAGTGTCTATTTATTTTATTCACTGATTTAAAAAATTTCAGATATTGTATTATTTCAGTATTAAGATTTCCATTGGGCTCCTTTTTAGAGTTTCCATACTTTGTCCAAAATTCAGATTCCCTGTCTTCATCCATTATACTCATCTTTTCCTGTAAATTCTCCAACATATTTATAAAAATTCTTTGGTAATTCTAACATATGGGCTGTCTGTGGACCAGATTCTGTTAACTGTTCTTTTCTTCTTGATAAGTGTCATGTTTTTCTGCTTTGTCACATGTCTAGTATTATTCTTTTTTTTTTTTAGAGACAGGGTCTCACTATGTTGCCCAGGCTGGTCTTGAACTCTTGGCACCAAGCAATACTCCTGTTTTGGCCTCTCCAAGTGCTGGGATTACAGGCATGAGCCACTGTACCTGGCCTATGTGATTATATCCTAGATACTGTGGATGACAGTTGTAGAAACTCTAGAATCTCTTGTCTTCCTTTAAAAAGTGTGGAATTTTGTTCTGGCATCCAGTTAAACTACTCGCAGATAACCTTTATCTTGAAAGGTGTGGTTTTAGGCTTTGTTAGGGTAGGCTTATTTCACTTTTGCCCTTAGTCATGGGAAATGGTCTTCGCTCCTAAGGCATGGTCCTTTGGGGTTTCAATGGAAAGCTTGAGGTATTTTATAAGCTCCTCTAACTTGCTGGACCTTGAACTCTTAACCTGCTTCCCATTATGGGGCAACTGTTGAAATCTCTGTTTAGGTCTTTTGGTCTTCAGTTCTTGCTTTCCCCTTAGGCTCCTTGGACTCACTCAACACACAGGCACTTCAGGATTCAGCCACGGATATAAGGGGAATCTGTATACTAATTTTGTGGCTCCTCTTTTGACGTTCTTTTTTCCCCTGTTTTCCTTCCTCAATTTCCAGCCACCATGGCAGCTATAAGTGCTGACCTCTACATTGTCAGCTTGCTTTCTGCTTAAGCTCTACTCCCCATGTGCTGCATGGATTGAAAATGCCCTGGGAGGAAAAAAATCAGTTAAATTTGGATCTCACCTAGTTTGCTTCTCTTCTTTGAAGGGTTGCATCCACTCTGGTTGCCTGTTTTGGTTGTTCTCCAGTGCTTTCAAAAAATTAAAAAAAATATTTTGTCCAGAGTATGCAGTAGCTATCAGCAGGAATGTTAGTCTGATACAAGCTACTATGGCCATCATTGCAAGCAGAACTCACCCAAATATGTTAATGATTTTAAAAAAAATTGTTTGGTGCCCTGCTTTTCTGGCTCACTGAACACATACTTAGTCTTCATACTGGGTAAACCAATACAGTTTCGTTGTCTGTTCTGAGAATTTACTTGACTTAATTTAAATTTCACTAAATAATCCAGTAAGTCAGTTACTGTTCCTAGTGGCTATCAAAGTTTCAGAGGCTGAAATGAAGTCCCTAATAGTGACAATGTCTTGAATGTTTAATTAAAGTTTAAAATAAACTTTAATCTATTTTTCTAAAATAGGTAATACATTCAATCGTTCAATATTTAAGGCTGGGCATGGTGGCTCATGCCTGTAATCCTAGTAGTCTTAGAGGCCGAGGTGGGAGGATTGCTTGAGCTCAGGAGTTCAAGACTAACCTGGGCAAGAGTGAGATCCTGTCTCTACAAAAAAGAAAGAAAGAAGAAAAAAAACCAGCCAGGCTTGCCTGTAGTCCCAGCTACCCGAGAGCCTGAGGCAGAAGGATCACTTGAGCCCAGGAGTTGGAGGCTGCAGTGAGCTACAATGACACCACTGCACTCTACCGAGGGTGACAGAGTGAGACTCGGTCTCAACAAAAACAAACAAGGCAACTGAACACCCCTCCTCACAACCCCCAACCCCTTTAAAAAAATTGAAAAGGTAAAAAGGATATATAATGAAGAGCTTTACTCTCACCCTTCTTACATGTGTTTTTTAAATACAGGCAGCTACCTTTTTGATCTCTTGCATTATACGAATTGGTCATATCCTGCTCATTATAATCCCATGAGTTCCTTGACAAAGAGTTTTTAAAATAAATGACATCCTCTAGCAGGAATCATCAAAGAAAAAGGCATTTATTCCATTTAATTCTGCAAACATTTATTGAGCCATACAGTGTGCCTGGAACAATGTTAGCTATTGTAAGGTATAAACATGAGTCATATGATTGAGAGTGTACTTTTCTTAATTAGAAAGAAGAAGAGAGTAGAATGAAGGGCTATTTGTAAGGAAACCTGATGCCTTCTACTTGACCCAGTTGGAAGAGTTGATAGAAAAAGGTTCCGCCCCTATCTAGCTAAGGCCTAGAGTTAAGGTTATATTCTTGGCCCTGTCTCCCTAACAGAGTGTCTCCACAGTCCAGCAGCAGCCCTGTTCACAGCCAAGCTAAGCACAGGGTCCAAGAGCCTTGCCGGAAGCCTGATGTCTATCTCATAGTATTTAGGGAGGGGAAAAAGCTAAGCGAAGCCTCTTCAACATGCAGAATGTTAAAGTTGCAACAGTTTACAATGGAAGAGATGCTCAAAGGTCTGAGTGTTTTCCAGCTAAGTGTGGGCCAAATCCCCTTCCCAGCCACTGAGAAAGCATGGAGTGTCCACATCAGGTGGACTGAAAAGACACTGGAAGCCAAGCAAACCTACAGAGGTGGCAGAAAGTGTATTCAACACATCCCTTGTGTGGCTGCACCTTCAGGTTCCTGCAGGGTAATGTGTCCATGGTGGGAAGGAGTGAATGGCAGGCCAGGGGTGTCTGCAAGGAATTTGAGAGTACTGATGAGGAGGGGTAGAAACTATGAATCAGTGGGCATGTTTACATCTGGGTACCCTTTGTTCCTCTGCAGGAATTTCAGATCCACCTGCTCATGGCCAGAATATAAAAATTGTGTGCCTACCATGCTGCTTTTTTCATTGGTCCTCAAGACTGTGCTTGGGACCTCTGGTTTCCACAGGGTAGCAGGCCAGGACATTCGGCTTTGCTGCAGGTGGCAAGTCTACTGCGTAGGCTTTTAAAGTCTTTATCTGAGCCTCCGTTCAAATCCTCAGAACAAAATTAATTTATGAGCAACTTTCTTCCCGTGATGATGTAAAAAAGTTTCTAGAGAGCACGGTGATGAATGGAACTTAACTGCATACTGTCCATAATTAATTCTTTTGACATGCGCAAAGTCATTGATAGTTCATTTAGTATGTTGTCCTTTTGGCTTAATTTTAGTGACTGTTAAGAAAAAAAAAGATTGACAGGCTTTTTTAAATTCCCAGCCTCCTGCTCCTTATTTCTTCCTTCTCCTTGAGGCTGAATTTAATCAATGGGGGTTTTCAGGAATTGAATTCTTCTGGTGAGAGGGACTATAGCAGCACCAATAGAAATATAACACAAGCCACATGTTTAAAATTCTAAGTAGCCACATTAAAATTAATCATTTCAACATGGAAGCAATATGAAAATCATTGTCACCCAAGCTGAGGTGCAGTGACGCGATCATAGCTGATTGTAACCTCGAACTCCTGGGATCCAAAGATCCTCCCGCCTTAGCTTCTGAAGTAGCTGGGACTACAGGTGCATGCCACCACACTTGGCTAATTTTTCTCCTCCTTATTTTTTGGTGTGTCTTCTACACTTATAGCACATCTCGATTTGGGCTGGCCACATTTCAAATGCTCACTAGCCCATATGGCTAGTGGCTACTGCATTGGGTAGCGCAGGCCTAGAGTGTGGGTCACAGTGACACCCTCTGCGATCCCCGTAGGCATGCAGAAAACAAACCCTGCAGGTCGCATTCTTAGGAGCACGCAAGTGATGATACAGGGTGGAGGGAGTTTAGAACGGGTTCAGATGCAGGGATTACAGCTGGGTTTTGCTGACCAAGGCAGCTGGAAAGCCACATAGGTGGGGAAACTTGTGTGAGGCCCAGCAGGTGGGAAGAGGCCATTTGTAGGAAGAAGGGCGACCTGGAGGGCCTACATCCTGCTATCCAGGCAGGCAGGATTTTACCTGGGGCGACCTTTGGCTGACTGTTGCTCCTTTTTTGTCTTTTCTCCTGTTTCCTGACTTCCAACCCGCACCCCCAGCGGTGGTCCTCGGCCTGCCCAGCGCCTGGGCCGCGAGCGCCTGCGCGCGCTCCTGCCCCGCCACCTGCGCCTGCAGCAGCGTGGAGCGCGGCTGCTCCGTGCGCTGCGACCGCGCAGGCCTCCAGAGGGTGCCGGCCGAGTTCCCGTGCGAGGCGGTCTCCATCGACCTGGACCGGAATGGCCTGCGCTTCCTTGGCGAGCGGGCCTTCGGCACGCTGCCGTCGCTGCGCCGCCTGTCTCTGCGCCACAACAACCTGTCCTTCATCACGCCCGGCGCCTTCAAGGGCCTGTCGCGTCTGGCCGAGCTGCGCCTGGCGCACAACGGCGACCTGCGTTACCTGCACGCGCGCACCTTCGTCGCGCTGGGCCGCCTGCGCCGCCTCGACCTGGCCGCCTGCCGCCTCTTCAGCGTGCCGGAGCGCCTGCTGGCCGAGCTGCCGGCCCTGCGGGAGCTCGCCGCCTTCGACAACCTGTTCCGCCGCGTGCCGGGCGCGCTGCGCGGCCTGGCCAACCTGACGCATGCGCACCTGGAGCGCAGCCGCATCGAGGCGGTGGCCTCCAGCTCGCTGCAGGGCCTGCGGCGCCTGCGCTCGCTCAGCCTGCAGGCCAACCGCGTCCGTGCCGTTCACGCCGGCGCCTTCGGTGACTGTGGCGTCCTGGAGCACCTGCTGCTCAACGACAACCTGCTGGCAGCGCTGCCGGCCGACGCCTTCCGCGGCCTGCGCCGCCTGCGCACGCTCAACCTGGGTGGCAACGCGCTGGACCGCGTGGCGCGCGCCTGGTTCGCCGACCTGGCCGAGCTCGAGCTGCTCTACCTGGACCGCAACAGCATCGCCTTTGTGGAGGAGGGCGCCTTCCAGAACCTCTCGGGCCTCCTCGCTCTGCACCTCAACAGCAACCGCCTCACAGTGCTCGCCTGGGCCGCCTTCCAGCCCGGCTTCTTCCTGGGCCGCCTCTTCCTCTTCCGCAACCCGTGGTGCTGCGACTGCCGCCTGGAGTGGCTGCAGGACTGGATGGAGGGCTCTGGGCGCGTCACCGACGTGCCGTGCGCCTCCCCGAGCTCCGTGGCCGGCCTGGACCTCAGCCACGTGGCTTTTGGGCGCTCCTCTGATGGCCTCTGTGTGGACCCCGAGGAGCTGAACTTCACTGTGTCCAGTCCAGGCCCGTCCGAAGAGCCAGAGGCCACCACTGTGAGCAGGTTCAGCAGCCTCCTTTCCAAGCTGCTGGCTCCGAGGGCCCCAGTGGAGGAGGCGTTCAACACCACTGTGGGGCTGGCTAACGCCTCCCTGTCCGACAGCCTTCCCTCCCGTGGGATGGGAGGCTCTGGAAGCAAATCCGCGTTTCTCCTTGCCTCTTGTCTCCTGCTCCATGTGGCCCAGCACGTGGTGTTTGGCCTGCAGATGGACTGAACCTGCCACATTGGGGTGGCCCAAACTGCCTTGGCCAGAGGGGCAAAGTTTGGTCAGCTGGGCTTGGGGTTGTCTGTGGTGGGGGCCAGTGGTGGAAATCCCAGTGGAGGGTGGAAGGAACAGTTTGCCTCCAGAGATGGCCCCAGGCGGAGGAGGAACACTGGGAACTGCAATTTGAGGGAGGGGGGAGGTTGAGAATTTCTACTTTTGTCGCCTGGCAATCCGTTGGAAAAGAGAAGCTAGAATGAACATGGACCCTCGGGTGGGAAGGCTGGGAATCTGAAGCTCCTTCACAGCCTCCCCTTCCTCCATCTTCCAGGCAAAAGTGCCTGAATGCCTGAATTAGAGAGTTTTCCGGTGGCTAAGTACTAAAAAGTGTGCCAGTTCTCACGGCGGGTAACACATTAAACCCAAGCCCTTTGTTTTCTGCCACAATCATCCTCCTCCCCTCCAGGGGCCTGGGGACACTAGGGTTCAGGAAGGTGGACAGGACAGGAGAGAAGGAATGTGGGAGACATACTTAGACGCAAGGGGATGGCATTGGTTCCTGGGGTCTGAGATGTGTTGGGAGGTGTTTAAAAGAAAGATTCATTTCATTTACTCCACAGTTATTCCCTGGGTGGCCTTAGCCACAAAGGAACTTTAGGGCAGGGTAGGGAAAAAGAGGGGGGCATGTTTGTGGACAAATAAATTTACAAAATCCTAAGATTAAAAAAAAAAAGGTTAAACCCATTTCTCTCCTGCTGGATTTTTCAGAGTCTTTTATATGCTAACACACATTGTGAATCTCTGAAGGAGGCCACAAAATCCTTTTTTGTTAGTGTTTTGTGAGAAGAGTGTCTGGAAGACACAGAGGTACTATGTTAGCAGGGCAGGGAGTCTCCAGCTTGGATGATTCCATTAGGTGTGGAATCACACTTTGGGGCCAATGGCCAAGAGGGAAGGAGGCAGCCAGTAGCTGGGAAAGGGAATTTAGAGATTTCTCAGGTTGGGAGTTGGCCAACTATATGCCCTTAGGCCTGACTGCCTGAGTGTGCGTAACCCTGGGTGGGCTGTGACTGAGGGCAGAGCTACCAAATCCCACCCAGGAGCCCAGACAAATCAGCTTTTCTCAGGGTTGCAGTGGAAATGAATGGAGGTTGACTGTTCTGTTGGCCTTGGGATCAACAGCCCCTTTGGCCCAGGCTGCAAGGGTAGGCTTTGCAGGCTGAGTTCCAGACATTGGCTCTGCCATTCTTCCATGCAGCAGAACCATCCTGAGCTGGTGACAACAGGCACAGATTCCTGACGGACTATGAGGCGGTCAAGTCAAGAAAAGTGCCGTATGTCTACTAAATACCTCCTCAAGCTGTTCTCTGTGCTGTGTGCAATGATGACTGCATTTGTCAACATTCTGAAAATCTGTAGTCTTCTTAAATGTCCTGAGTTCCTCTTAGTATTTGGAGAGATGGGTTTTCAAAACTCACACAGATGCAGGGTGCACCAACCAAGCTAAGCTGTCAGTTCTTCATGGCAGCAGTCCTTCTGTGTCTGCACCTAATGCTAACTATTAGAAATGTTGCCAAAAGTACCACCCAGGGCAGGAGTGTTCAAATAAGTTTCGACCATTAGTGGTCATTAACTCAATTTAATGGGTTTTAAATTTTTAAAAAAACAGCATTTGAAAAAAAATTATAGAATAGAAAAGTCACAGAACCTCACATGTAATATTATAAGAGTATTGTTTTGTGATACTTTTTATTTAATTTGCATTTGTTCAAATTATGTATGTATGTATGTGTGTGTGCACTGAGTTGCTATGTACAATTTACATTTTATTGTGGGTTATAGTTAAAAAATTAGAAACTGCTGATCTGGAACATGCAGGATTTTTTAAAACTTTTTACTTTGAAAAATTTCAAACCTACAGAAAAGTTACAAGAATAGTAGAATAAATACATTGGCTATTCGCCTAGGTTTCCCATTTTTACCATATTTGCTTTCTCTTTCTTTCCATATTATTATTATTTCTTGCTGTTAGTTGCAAACATCATGACTTTTCACCCCTAAATACCTCAGCATGTATTTCCTATGAACAAGGATATTCTCAATGCCATTATCAAAATCAGAAACTTTATTTAAAATATACTCTATATTGAAATTTTAACAGATGTCAAAATGATTTTTAAGCATTCTTTTTCTTGTAGGTAGAAAATTAGGTTCCTATATTATGGCTTGTTTTGTTTAGTCACAATACTCAAAACTCTCAATCTGTTCATTGATTTTAATGTTTCTAAGTGAAATGATTCTCTAAATGTCTTATTTTTCAACTGCGAGAATCAGATGAGGGCAGAAAAATTGTTTGCTCAAACCGTGTGTTGTGGCCATGGTAACTGAGCGAGCATCATGAGACTCCAGGAGACCAGATCCCTGCATTTGGGTAACCATGGAAGTCCACGGCAGCCACCAGCCTCAGTTACTGAGGAACAAGATGCTGCCTTGAGAGGAATGTCCTTCCTTTCATCTGGAGCGGGTTCATGAGAGTCGACCTCAAAGTGCTGCTCCAGTTCTGCCTGGGTGGTTACATGGCCAGCTTTTTAATGAACGTTTGCTTGGGTGAATGTTTTTGAACAAGTATCAACACTAAAATAGCCTCCGAGAGACAGATTTTTATAGAGCTACCCAGCCCAGGAGAATTCTGGGAACGTGGGAGCTACTTACTGCCAAACAGATCCAGAGTTGCTTGGCACGAGTTCCCGGTGAGTTTGTGGCTTATGAGCTCTCATGAGAGAACAGGGAGTGAAGAGTTCCCATTTTGAATTTATTCAGTCTCTCACTCCATTATTGGCTAGTTAGTACCTTGGAAAATATTAGGTATCATAAATTCTGCTAAGTAAAACTATGTGTACCAGTCAGTATGGGCCATGGTATGCCGTGGTAACAAGCAACCTGCAAACTTCAGTGGCTTACTGAGGTTTACTTTTGCTCATGCTTTGCTCGTGCTGTCCAATGCCAGTTCATTGTAGCCACTCACGGACCCAGGCTGACAAAGGATCCACCATCTGAGGACATCATTATCCAAACATGAGGCTCTAGGGTTTGCCGCCAGAGAGAAGGAGAGTTTGGGAGAATCATGCATCACTCTTAAATGCTTCCAGCCGAATGTGACACACATTGCTGCTCACATTTCATTGGCCAAAAAAGTCACATGGTCACACTTAACATCACTGAAACGGGCAAGTGTGGTTCCTCCATGTGCCCAGGAGAGGAAAACTGGGAATACTGGTGAACACCAGTAGCTCTCCTGGGAGAATCAAACCTGTACTTCTTAGCATTGTCACAAGGAATAGAGACTCGAGGGGGAGATACAGTGAGCAAGGTGCTAGCCCGCAGCCAGGCTTCCGGACATAGTGTTTGCTCTAACCAATGGGAATGAATTGGTTCTTTCAAGAATGGGGACAGAAAATGTAGAGACAAAGGTTCATATTTTTCCTTTAAAAAAATGTTTTCCATACAAATACTCGATTTATAATAGTCATCTCCCCAGAAGCTTGATCTCTGGCTGTTTCCAAGAGGTTCCCCATGGTGGTTTCGTAAAGATGGTCAACAGCCATCACGCCGACCCGTCTCTTTGTCAGGCCACCAGTGTTGCCGTCTAGAGGACAGAGTCTGCTGGGCACAGCTGTCCTTGGCTGCTGGTTTTCTCTGCCATCCGAAGCCCAACCTCAAGGGAGGGGACCCTACTCTCCCCTTTGATCCTCAGGCCCAAAGATGATTAGGCCCTCCCTCTTAATCCTTCTCACCTGGAACAGAACACCAGGCTAGGAAGTGAATGAGATTTTTCCAAAGGGTTGGTTAAAATGGAAGAGCAGTAAGTAGGCCATCCAACTACTGCGGGGATGTGGCTGTTGGCAGAAGCCCTAGACTCCAACCCCCTCAGGGCTCCCGGCGGCTGGCTTAACTTCCTTCCCCACCCACATGCACTGGGAATGCCAAGGCCTCGCTGTGTTTCTGAGACTAAACTCCCAGGGAGGACTTTTCTCTCGTCCCACAGTCTAAGGTTCACCTCCCCAGCCCCACATGGGAAATCACTCTCCGGACAGTGGCCAGCCTTGCCCTCAGCAGCGCTCCCCACAGGATGTCACACGTGGTCCCACCATGTGGGCCATCAGAGCCGAAGCGGGTAGTCAAATCCAGGTCATCAGGACACCTGCCTGCCAGCCTTCCAGTCTCTTCTTTGTCCCAGCTCCACATTGCCTAAAAACTGCTGCTGAGAGCTCCAAAAGAACAATCAATAATTCTGGGGATTCCAGTTAGCCTAAAGTTATAAAGAGTCAAGTAACATTTCTCTCCCAATATTTCTGGGAGACTGGGAGACACTGCTCTGATAAAAGACACAGCAAGCCCCCTCTTTTTTAAGCGCTGCAATGCATGACCAATGTTTTTATCTGGAAAGATACTCCCTTTTCCTATTATGAAACAGGACTCTTCACTTCCCCCTCTGACACTGTGTCCGGGTTTCCCCCAAGAGTGAAGGGTGGGCCCTGCTCTTCTATTTGTACTGCGCCTGATAGCTTCACAGAACAAAGGAGTATCTTTCCTGGAGGCCCACCCGTTTCCACCCCGAGGGGCAGAAACTGCTTGTGACATGAAATGTTTTCCAGGTTTTGCCCCATTCTCCCTGTTGGCCAGGGAGTGCACCTGCATCTAATGGCTCTCGTGCGTGATGGGGGTGGGGCTGGCACTGCCTTGCCCTCAGTGTCATCAGGAAAGGACAAAGGGGACAGTAGTCATACCAGAGGGGACAAGAGTCATACCAGGGAGGTGGAATTTTTGTGTTTCAAGCAATAGTAACAGCTGGATCCCTACTTCCCACCCCCTTACACACACACACACACACACACACACACACACACACACACACGTGCGCGCGCGCACAGCCCCTGTCCCAAAGAGCACGTTAGCATCTGCCTCGCTGTGGCCTGGGGTACAGGCCAGAGTAGAGCTCGGCTGCTCGCGGCCAACTTCAGTCCTGAATGAATGTCACTTCTATTCCTTTTATTTGTGTTCCAGACAGAGGTAATTTAGAAGCACTTACACAAACATTTCCCTTGGAATTTTGCTGACTTTTACAGCTGTGATCCTGAAAGGAGAAAAAGAGTTTGCGTTCACAACCAGACTGGCGGAAACACCAAGCCGCAGGGAGGCCAGAGGGGTCTTTCTTCTGCGGCTCCCACGGCCCAGCCGGCCCCCTACGGGCCTGTGTTACCTCGCCATCCATTAGCGCGGCTCAGGCACGGGTCATTGCAACCCTCATTAAAAAATAATAATAACAAAGTAGGTGGGGAAATTTCCACATGCACCACAGGTAGTAAGAACAGTATTATTTCATCAAACTTTTGCTTTGGTTATATATGCGTGTGAGTGTATGTTTGTGAATACTGGATCACAATACAAAAACGTATCTTTCCCCCGTGGGTCATGACCACATTTGAAAGCCAGTGTCATAGATCAATTTGATTTCTTATTTGGTTTCAAAGAGCATGGGGTTGAAGGCAAAGTGCAGGACTCCATTTCATTCGTTGCTCGTTCTTCTCCTGGCCAATTTATTTTCCTGCGCCACCGCCACAAAGTGGTCTTGCCTTATTTATACCCTGCTTAAAGACATAGTGAGATCCAAAGAAGTAAGACTGGGAGTTTTGAAGATCACTTAGGCAATTAGAAGTTATAACTCAGGTGCTCTTTGGCTTGAGAAGGTAGGACCAACTGGTCTGTGCAGACCAGGCTGCTAATGAGTCCTAGGTTCCTGCAGCGAGATTCTGTTTCATTTAATAAGTTAGTAACTATTAATGAGAATGTCTTTGAATGACCCTCTTGGTGTCTTGCAGTAATACTTATTATTAAAGCACTCAATAACATGAAAGAAACCCCTAACAACCTAAGGGTAAATGATTACAGAGATTGTGGTCATTTAGGATAAACCCCATTATGTTACCTCTGTGCCCTGTTCCTAATATTATATATAACTGCCTTTCCAAAATTTTCCTAATTCTACTCTAAAATGCTTGTTGCTCTGGAAATCAAATAGTTACCATTATTGACGGCCTGTTATGTGCCAGGTAGGTAGTCAATGCCTAATCACCTAATTCTCTCAGTTCCTATAACTATCCTGTGACATAGGCATTGTTATCCCCATTTTATAGATGTATAAACTGAGGTTTAGAGAATTAAGTGACTTGCCAAAGGCCCAGAGCTAGAAAGTGGTGAAACTGGGATTCGAATCCAGGTCTCTAAGCTCCAGACCCTGAGTAAATGTCCCTGCCCCTAGATAACAAGATGACATTTCTCTTCTAGAGCTAATAGTTAAAGTTCAGAAGAAATGACTTTTTAAAATTGCAAAAAAATTATACGTCATGACCAAATCGGATTTATTCCAGGTACGAAAGGCTGGTTTGACATTTGAAAATTAATATAATCTACCATATTTAACAAGGCAACGAAGAAAAATCATATGCTTGTGTCAACTGGTACAGAAAAAGCATTTGACAAGATCCAATACCTATTCATGATAAAAATGTTCAGCAAGTTAGAAATAGAGGAAAATGAGCTCAACTTGATGAAGAGCATTTACAAGAAACCTATACCAAATACCATACTTACCAGGGAAAGACTGAATGCTTTCCTCCTAAGGTCAGGAAGAGGCGAGAATGTCTGCTTTTACCACTTATATTCAACATAGTACTTATTGCCAGAGCAATAAGGCAAGAAAAAACCATGCAGACTTTTTTTTTCATTTTATCAAATCAGTTCTTTTTTTTTTTTTGGCTAAACAGTTAAAATTTATTAGAATAAATGGGAGTAGGAATACAGATAACCCAAAGTTATCCATTTTACAGTTAACCATTTTACCTTGAATTTTTTTACATTAAGTTTGGATTTATGTTATTATTCTTGTTGTAAC
>CAUYSK010063292.1:0-55130 GCA_963575035.1 Avahi laniger | reverse complement strand
CATTCAAAATGACTGAGTGAGTAGAGCAACCAATCTGTGTCAAATTTTACGTTAAGCTTGAACAATCCTCCGCAGAAACTATTCGGGTGATTCAGAAAGCTTTCGAGGTCGACGCAATGAATGCAGCTCAAATAAAAGTGTGGCAAGATGCTTCAAAGATGGTCAAGAATCTGTTAAAAGTGATCCACGTTCTGGAAGGCCTGCAACGAGCAGAACTGCGGAAAACGCTGAACGTGTACGTGTTAGGTTAAGAGACGTTGGGAGAACTGTGTGAGGTCCCAAGGTGCCTACTTTGAAGGGGACTGAGGCGTCATTGTCCTATGGACCATGTTTCTTGTACCTTGTATCTTCTTCAACAATTGTCTCTATTTTTCATATTACATGGTTGGTACTTTCTCGATAGACCTCTTATTCTGGTCTGTTGGAATTATCAGAATTATCAGTTAGGTGAAGTGAGAGTTGTCTTAATATTATGCAATATTTTTTGCTAGACAATTAGCTTAATACCATAATCACATAAATATCCTCAGTAATTGTTATTACAAGTAACTCAGGTCCTTAAAATGTTTTGATAATGGCATCTCCCATTTTCTACAAACCAGGCAAGATCTGTTTTTTTCATCTGTACCCTGGCTTTTCAAAACTTTCTATATTCATTCTGACAATTCACTACGTAGCTATATCTTCCAGCCAGTATAGTACTAGAGACTTTAAAAGATTTAAATAAAAATATAAATAAATGGTCAAATTAAAAAACCCCTGATTAATGAGTACGGTGAGTTTTCTTTGGTAAAAAACCAGATATTAATATTAATATTATATAATATTTAACAAATTTATTCCCAGTTACATTTGCAAACACTTTTCTTCTTTATATGACTCAATCATTTTATAACCCAAATAGCATTTTTTAACTATTTACTATATTGAGCGCTATTCTTATTGTGAAGCTGTCAATGTGAGTAAGATGTGCCCTATCTCAAGCAGTTCACGCTCCTGTTTGTGCTATTTAGAATAAAGTAGCAGGGTAAGAATTATGACTATATTATGAGCTTGGGGTTCAGAAAAAAAGTGTAAAATGTACAAATACTAAAATTATTTAGAAGTCTGGCTATTTAAAAGGTCAAAAAAATTGTTTTTTTCTCGAGAGCTAATAGAAGTGGAGAAAAATCTGCCACACAAAGAGGCTCAATTTGGTCCTGAATTCCTTAGCTTCTCCGTAGCTGCCACCTACCCAGATGAGAGAAGGTACTCACTGAATGTTCTGGGAGCTGCCTGAATGAGTGCATTTCCCAAAGGGGAAACTCTGTTTTCTACTAGTATTTAATTATTTCTTTTTTCCCCCTCTATTAAACAAAGGTCTCATCTCTGTGAATGTTCTTACGAAACCCATCTATTTACCTCTTTCACAAATGTTAGATTGTACAAAATTTTATTTCAGAGGAAAATATCTTTAATGCAAACAATCTTGCATAGCACTAATTTTGTATAAGGTCTTACAAATTTAGGTATTTCATTTACAAGGAGCTACTGACTAAAAACATTTAGTAATTGATACTCTCCCTGTGAAGACAAAAAAAGACATGGAGGAATTCATCAAATTAATAAATATCTGGGTAATTATGACTTATCCAATATTGTTTCAAATAATATATATTAAATTTTCTGCAATTCAGTGTTGAAATTCATAGCTTAAACTCAGTAATGCTAACTAGGGCATTTAAAATCATCACAAACCAGATAGGAATAGAACAAATTGTCATTGCCAAAATCATGAAGAACCACGGATAAAGAGAAGCAATATGAAAATTAAACATATAAATATTAACTAAAATAACCACAAGTATAAAATATAGAAAGATATGCTGTGCGAGAATTCAGTAAGTGTTATAAATGGGAGGAAGTAGAAAAATATCCACATGAAGTTAGCATGTCCTCAGGTGAATGCTTTGTGGGTGATGACTTGAGTTTCTTCTGCTTTCCTCAAAAAAGTAGTTCATAAATGAGTTTTTCCATTCAAGGGGGAAAGTCCAGTGTCTATGTCTCCTTCTTGGTCACTCATATCCACAGCATACAACAGACAAATTTATGAGTTTACTTGTTAAATTGATAGCTTGTAAGTGACTACCAACTTACAATTATTCACTAGACAGGGAAGATTTTCTCCAGGGAAGTCAGATCCATCCCAAAGCTCCTCAATATTGGAGTCCCTTGTTGCCAAAAAAAATTACATATTTCTCCCATCTGTGTTCCAAACAAATTGAGAAATGAACTCAAAAGTCAGCTAATGATGAAACTATACTAAAATTTCACTAAAGCTGAGTTAGAGCATTCCTTTGGTCCCGGGGAGAAAAATGTGTCTCTAGTTCTTCCTCCTCCACTCCCCACTTTTCACCCAGTCAAGGGCACAGTCACTGGACAACCAGTGACACAGGTATTTTGCACTCTAATTCTGCCTAATGTGGACCAACAGTGTTCAGTCTTTTGTTATTGCCCCAATTAGATAACTCATGCTCTTAGACAAAAGTACATTTTTTTTTTTTATCTCATCCTTCACACAGAAGGCTGAAGGCACTGGTGAATGGATGTGGAAAAATGTGAGAAGATAAGATGGTCAACTTCATAGGCATTGAAAACAATGCAGATCCCCTAAACCAAATGTATAGCTGTAAGAAACAAAAACCTTTTTGATTATATTTGTCTAGGTTGTACTTACCTCCACCTTACCTGAACACACACACACACACACACACACACACACACACACACACACACCCTCTTTCTAGACTACTTTTTCTGTACAAAATCATATTTTTCACTATTACTCAAATGTTTCACATGTATATCTTCCTTCCCTAATAACAGAATATAAAATTCAAATTTGTTACAGTGTAGTAAAGTATATGGGCTTTAAATCCCCCGAGAAGTGGATGCAAATTTCAGTTCTACAACTTACCAGGTGTATGACCTTAGTTAAGTTACTTAATCCATTTGAGGCACAGTCTCCTCATCTGTAAAGTGGATGTGACTGAAGATTATTATAAGGCACACAAATAATAATGTATACAAAACATCTATTGAATAGTTCTTTAGACACATTGCTGCCTATATTTTTCCCACAGAAGGTATTTGTTGTTTATTTTGAATTCTGCACAAACCATGATTTTCTGCACATCAAGAATGTCAAATAACTTGAATATCAAACTCCTACTACCCTGCCTTGGTAAGACACTACTAAACAGATATTATTTTTTATGGATAGCTTTGAAATTCTTGTATATTCTAGTGTTTGGACATTCTTGTCTGGTAAATTAGAAAAAAATCTACTGTTAACATTATGTGTATTTCTGTAAAACTATGCCAACACATTTGCAGTTGTTTCAAAAATAATTGAAGGCTTATTAAGAAATTATATTTGGTTGGTTATGTTTGTTATATTTACAGATTGCAGGAACCATCAAGAGAGTGATTATGCTAACTTTGAAGTGGCAGCGGTGGGAGCAGTACGGAGGAAGTGAGTTCACTTGTAAACTGAAATGTTTGCGAATGGGATGTCTTCATTATTATGTTGCAGAAATAAAAAGATCAAATGAAATGTCATTTTAATGTCCCACAGGAAACAAACAATTAATTTAATATATTCTGGTCAGTATGTGTCAAATGAATTTCCGTCAGAAGTACATTTGGTTGTATCCTTTACGGCAAAGAAACTCTGAGTGGAAATGTCTATAATTACTTTGGCTTTTGGAAATATTCTGTGATAACTGTAGCGGTGTCACAAATAGAACTGGATTCTATTCTTTCTGATGGTTTACGTGATAAATTCTATGGAATAAAATCGATTAAACTGAAAAATGCAGCATTTAATCATCTATGAAAAACAAACATTTTTGACCTCTAGTACAAAAGAATTTATTAGAAATTGTTAAGGATTTTTAAATAAACAGAAACTTTGAGTTATTAATAGACTTTATAATACAAAATTCAATTCATCTTTTCAAAATAGACAAAAATCTAGTTTTAGCATCTTAACAATTATAAAAACAAAAAAATCTGTCATTTACATATTCTAAGTATTTCCTTTCAGTCTCATTAATTCTTAAATCTGTTTCTATGAATATTGACCCCAGTAATATATGATGCAGCAATTTCACAACTAAAGTAAAGTTGGTGGACATATATTAAGTGTTTCTCAATAATGAGGCAATTAAATACAATATGGTATACTCTGATAAGATGAGGACTACCACTATTTGTAAATAACTGTGACCACCAATCCACATTGGATCAATAGAAGAAAAGTGTTCCCAATCTCTGTATACCCACTATAATATGTAAAGAGTAAGCA
Organism: Avahi laniger; assembly: GCA_963575035.1. Taxonomy (NCBI): domain Eukaryota; kingdom Metazoa; phylum Chordata; class Mammalia; order Primates; family Indriidae; genus Avahi; species Avahi laniger. Next base: position 50,782 of record CAUYSK010063292.1, on the reverse strand, counting down.
CAGGAGACATCTTAAGAGATTATGAAGATGGGATGGGAATCGGAAGCATTTCAGAAGTTGCTGTGTGGTTTGAGAATACAGATATGTAACATTAAAGGTACTTTACACAATTGTATGAATGACTTCTTGTTACTGAGAAGTACCGAAAAGAATTACTACAGGAGGAACTGCTGCCACAGTGGAATGCAATGAAAATACATTGCTTGAAGCTTCCTAATTCATAGGTACATTCTTTGTAATTTATAACTATCATCCTTACAGTGTCCACCCAAAATGGAACATGTTTAAAAGAGTATATTTAGGAGTGTAAGAAACATGTCAGTTAGGATGCTTTTGACTAAAATAGGAGCACCATTTCCAGATGGCCCAAATATAACCCAAAGTCCAGAGGCAGAGAAGTTCTATAGATGGTTGATTCAGTGGTTCAAAATGCCACCAAGGACCCATATTTTTTTTCATATTGCCAGACTGCCAACCCCTTGGGGGGCAATCCCACCCTCCATCAGACTACTACACCGTCAAGAAGGCTGCACAAACAAATCATGACATTCCCATAGGGCATTAAAGGATTGGAAGACAGTCAATCCCCCTACCTGCCAAAAGGGAACTTTTCCAGGTGCCTTCATCAGACTTTCAAGTCACAGTGGCAAGAATTGCATTACATGCTTATTTCTAAAACAGGCAATAGATGGAAAAGTGGCATGACCTTAATTTGCTTAAAGGAATCAAGATTTGCTTGCTGCAGGTGAAGAGGAGTTTGAGCTACCTGAAACACATGGCTCCATGATAGAGCAGTTACATACCATATCAATCATGTTTTAATCCTACTTAAATATTTTTCAAATTCAGTAAAAATATCTCCTGTATGAACTAAAATTTGCACTTACAGAACAAAAACATGACATCTCTCAGTTTATACTCTTTCACTGTTTTGAATCTTAAACATAAATAAAAACTCCAAGCAGTCACTGCTTGGAAGAGAAGAAAGATAATATGGAGAATGCAGAAGCATCCAATTTTTTCTGCTCCTTTCACTTGAGGCCAGTCAGTCAATCCTCCACAGCAGAGAAATAGATCCTTTATAAATATTAAAATCCTATCAGTAATTTTAACCATTTCACGTAGCCTAAATGACTTCTCAGGCTCAGTGCCCACCATTAATATACCCTTTTGGTTGTTGTGATCATGTTCACTTTTTTATTTATTTTATTTTTTATTTTTTATTTAATTTCACCTTTTTAAAATGACTTTTATTTTTGTTAATCATAAAAGGAGTCCTTATCCAGTGATGGCTTAGGAAGCCGCTGGTGGTAGGAGCAGTTCACCCCAGGTGCAGGCAGTAAGAGTAGGCACTGTTTGTAAAGAATTCAAAAACAACAAGAAAACTAAATAAAGAAACTAAATAAAAAACTATTTTGTTTTATTATCACCACCCATCAACAATATTTAAAATGTTAGTAATAAAGTACTCCTCCTAGAAAAAAATCTTTTATTGATCTAATTTCTAAATTACTTTGGTTATTGTCGAAAAAATATATTTTAAGCTTAGCACACTTTCATGACTTCTCCTTTCATACACATTGTATTTTACACAGAAGTAAATTCAGAGAACTCTCAGACCGTTAGTCCCAGACACCACGGACTCCGGGTGCACACACTCTATTCAAGAATCTGTTTGTTATGGTTCAAAATTTTTCAAGTTTACTTTGGGTGTAGGTTGTATCTCTAATCCCTGTGGCACTATGTCTTCCTGCCAATGATATTATGTTTATAAATACAAACATTTCTTTATTATGGATGAAGAAATAAGTTAATTATAGTTGTGTAGATTATGTATTAATAGATGATATTATACCTAATTATAAAGATGCAGAAATAGAATTTGAGTTAGTTCAATTCTGTCCCTGTCAAAATCACTTGAATATTAATCTTTGGGAACCAGCATTCACAAAACGGTGAATTGCTAACTCATTCTGATTTATTACAAGGAACTAGTCTAGAATAAGCACTATCATTATTAGCATCACACTCTTCCTATTCTTCACAAATTACAGAAGGTTCCAGAATCTTCCTCTTCAAATCTGCAATTCCTCAAAGTACATGGATCAACATTTAGTTTCCTGGAAACCAGAAATAAATTAATGGTGGATGCGACAACTGGAATGACTATAAGCCACAGTCAATCAGCCAAGATGTGTGACTCCAGGCATGTGCTATTATGTTATCTGTTTGTTAACAGAATTTCCAATCTGATCGAGAGATGGGAAACTCTTTAAGAAGATAACTCTCAACAGAGCAACAGAAACTGGTAGAGGCTCAAAAGGAAATTTGTCATTACTGAAACCAACCAGGCTCACGCTGTCTTTTCTTCCTCATAGAGAAGGAAGCATAAGTCAAATTTTTAAGTTTAAAAAGCATCTTTTAGGAAATTGAGGACAACTTAAAGATGGGTTTATTTATTTATTTGACAAATATTTATTAAGTGGATACCATGTGTCCATCACTGTTCTAAATTCTGCAGATAGAACAGTCAAGTTCTTGCCCTCATTGGAGACTGTTAACTTTTAGTGAAAGGAACAAAAAATAGGCAAATAAATATATAGTATTGTCAGATGACAGAAAGTGCTATGGAAGAAGGAAAATTGACCAACAGATTCAGCTTGCACTTATCCTGGCTCGCTCTTTATTCTTTAAGAGATTTAGGAAATGTCTACTCACTTTCATTCTTTCAGTATATCATTGTTTTTAGTCTTAAAAGAAAAAAAAAATTACATCTGTAGCTGCCTCCTGGCCCTTCTATTGATAGTAACTGTTCCTTTTGACTTGGTAGGGAATGAGCATCTTTGACAATAGTTTGACAAAGTCATGGCCAATGTTGATGTTAAATAAGTTTGAAACTATTGTTTTTATAATACCAGATCAAATCAATTGTAGAAGATTTTTTTCTAAACATCGAGCTGAATGTACATAAGTGCTTATGTAGAAAGCATAAATGTTTTCTGCAAAAATGAAATTAGTCTTAATTTCTAATAGTTAAAAGGTCTAACATATCCACTTTTAATCCAGTCAAGATGTTCATAATCTTATTAGAGGTTCTGTTATCTGAACTGTGGGGAATCCATTAGCTGAATATTTTGAATTTCAGATAATGTATCCTAAAGTTTATTTTTTAAAAATAAATGTTTATTTTACCATGAAATTATGAAAGCTTTTAATCCTGTATGTAAAAAAAATAAACTTTAGTCTTAGGAATTTATCTTAGAACCTGGGGATTCTCAATTTACATTCTTAAACATTACTTGACAGTTTCTATTAGCTTTCACAATCTGTCAAGTTAGTTTCATTTTTGCTTTGTGAGACTAGACTTACAGGCTTATATCAGAGCTGGTCTGTGAGGTTCAGCTCTAGTTTCAGGATATGAATGAATACAGAAGAACACCAAAAACAAAGACTAAGAATTTTTTTTTTGTAATATGGTTGAATTTTCACAAATTTCCTTTGATTTTTTTTTTCTTTATTCTGATCTCTTTTCAATGACAATCCTTTGGCAAGAATAGAGACTTACTGCTGTGGGAAGTATAAATCCAGAATATAGACCATGAATCATACTTTTATACATGAAGTCAAGCTCATATATAAAACCTTTCTATACAGTAGCATATAACTGGCCTTTGAAAAGAATAGGAGATTGGCCATTAAGAATTGTATCTGTGTGGAATGATCCCTGAATGGAATCAGAAATATTGAAGGAGTTCTTGGTGTCTGCACCAGAATTAGAATCATTTCCACAGAGCTGCCTACTAACTTTGAAGTGTGATATTTGTTGCCAAAAAACACATTGACCACAGCTAATGAACTTTGGTATTGTTAAAAAACTAATTTCTAAAAACATGTACTTGGCAGTGAAAAATACACAACTTTTTAGAAATCTTTGAAATCTTACAGAGCTTTACAAACTGTAGTTGGTACCTATTGATGAGGATGTTTTGATAAGTTGAAATTTTATAAATATATTCACACACATATAACATGTATGTATGTAGATAAGTTGAGTATAAAAATAGTGCTTTTGGGGGAATTATCCTCTTATATTAATTAATGCGGTAGTCAGTCTCTAAGATGGCCCCCCAAAATTTCCACCTCTTAATATTCACATGTTTGTGTAATCCCCCTATCCAGGGGATATGAAAATGCAGTGCCCCTTGTTCAAAAAGAAAAAAAAAATTGCCATTAAAAGTACTAAAATATAAAGCTTTTTCTTTTTTCCTTTCCTTCCACAGTTTCTCTGTCTCTCTCTCTCTCTGTCTCTCTCTCTCTGAGGCCAGCTTCCATGTCTCAGATCATTTAGGCAGCCCTGCGGAGAGTTCTACGTGGTGGGAAGTGAAGTTTTCAGCCAATAGCCAGCAAGGAACTGAGTATGATAGCCAATAGCCTTGTTACTGAGACATCTTAGAAATGGTTCCTACAGAGAAGTCAGATGATGCAGCCCTTGCCAATGTTGGGGCTAAAATTTCATGGAAGGCTATGAGCTAGAACCACCCAGCTAAGTGCTCCTGAATTCCCAGTCCTCAGAAATTGTAATACACAGTAATAATTGTTTGTTGTTTTAAGCTACTATGTTTTGAAGAAATGCATTGTGCATTTATGGAAAACTAATAAAATTAGAATAGCTTAACTGCTACAAATAAATAGATTGCCCACTAAATTTATAATGAATTACCAAATACAATAAAAGTTTACTTTTTCCTTACATTACAGTTATGGGCAGGCGAATAGTTTGGTAAAACAAGTCTTTTCCATGAAGTCATGCAAAGACTCAGGCTGACAAAGAGTTTGCTTGCTATAATGCATGGATTCTCACAATTAAAAGGGTTATTTTTTTCCAATAGAAAATAAAATGTTTTCCAGATTTTAAAGTTTCAGAGTGTGGAAAAAGTAGTTTTTTTATGATTCTTTTTAGTTCCTTTAACTCTGTGGTTAGTCTTCCTTTATCATTTAATATTTTGAGTATCTACTATTTTTTCTTGATTACACAAGGATGTTCTTTATCATTTTCATTAGTATTTAAAAACACAATTTTTGGAATTTTTTGCTAGTTCATTAGTTCAATTTTTAAATTAATACCTCATTTTCTTTATTTTTTCTCATTCCAATTTGCATATTTGAATATATAATTTATTATTATATTTTTATATTATATTGTTTATAAATATTTAAGGTCATTTATTTATTGCTGAGCAATGTTTTAGTAATATGCTACCGATTCTGACATAGAGTGGTTTTACTGTTATTATATTCTGTAATTTTAATTTGCATTCACTTTTTGATCCAACAATCATTTTATAAGTAAAGAAAAATTTTATATTTTCTAATATAATGAAGTTTTAATATTGGGGCAAAAAAAGCATAAAATTTGTCATCTTAATCATTTTTAAGTATGAAGACTAGTGGTTACTAAGTGTGGGGGGAGGGGAGAAAAGAGTTGTTTAATGGGTATAGGGTTTCAGATTTTCAATGTGAAAAAATTTTGGAGATCTGTTTCACATCAATGTGAATATATATCATACTTCACACTTATAATATTGTTTAGCTATTTGAATGTCATCTTTGGAGTAATGTCTATGCAAGTCCTTTGACCAATTTTTAATATTTTTAAGCCCATATTTTAATTTTTTTGTTCTTGAGTTGTAGAAGTTCTTTATATATTTTTAATATTAACTCCTTATCAGATATACAATTTGCAAATATTTTCTTCAATTCTGTACACTTTCTTTTCATTTTGTTGATTGTGTCCTTTCATGCACAAAAGTTCTTAAGTTTGATGTAGTCCCATTTGTCTGTTTTTGCTTTTGTTGCCTGTGCTTTTGGTGTCATATTCAAGAAATCATTGCTAAATCCGATGTCATAAACCTTTACCCCTATGTCTTCTTCTAGGAGATTTAGGTCTGACATTTAGGTCTTTAATCCATTTTGAGTTAGTTTATGTATATAATGTAAGATAAGAGTCCAACTTTATTCTTTTGCATAGAGATATCTAGTTTTGCTGGCACCAGTTTTTGAAGAGATTGGACTGCCCTTTCTCCATTGAGTGGTCATGGCATGCTTGTCAAAGATCGTTTGGCCATATGTGTGAGGGTTTATTTCTGGGATCCCTATTTTATTCCATTGATCATATATTTGTCTTTTAACATAATGACTTATTACTATAAAAAATCAATTTTCCTCCAAATTTATTTACATGTTTAATGCAATCCTAATGAAAATTCTCAGCTTATTGTTTTTTCTTGAGATGTTCAAAATTTAATGGTCCATGATTGGCTAACTCAATCTTAGAATAGATTGAACAGGATAATATTGCTTTCCAGACATTATGACCTACTGCAAAGGCATAGTAGTGACAACATGGTGATACTTGCACAAAATCAGATGAAAAGACAAATTGAATAGAATAAAAAACTTAAAATAGCACCTGTATATACATGGAAACTAAGCATAGGCATCACAAATTCATGAGGAAAGCACAATCATTTAGTAGGTACTATGGAACAATGGTCACACTATATGAAGAAAAACTACAATTAAATCCCCACATAACACCAAAGCTGGACTCCCAATTTATTAAACATGTAAAATATAATGGTAAAACTAAAAATTGAATAGCATAAAATAAAGGAGAATATATTTTTTTAACAGTTAAGAAGCATTTCTTGAACAAAACTTTAAAAACTCAAACTTCTTGTTAAAAAAGAATTTCTTTTAAAAAAAATTCAAAAAAATTCTTTTCAAAGAAAGACATGATAGCCAGGTAAGAGCCAGCTGGGAGAATAAAGGGAGATTTTTGTAAAATTCATGAGTAGTGATTTCTTGAATACAAATGAAATTTCTGTAAAGTAGTAAGAAATACAGAGCAATCCCAATAAAAAAATGGTCAAAGGATGTGAAGTTCTACATCTGCAGTGTGCACTGTGGTAGTCACTAAACACATAAAGCTACTGAGCACCTGAAAAAGGAATTGCATAAGTTCACAAGCATAAAAAAAAATGTTAACTAACATCAGAGCAATGCAAATTAGAACAACACTTAGAATGTCTTAAACTCTGTTTCTCTGGAAAAATTAGAAAGCTACTAAATGACAAATGTTGCTGAGAGCAATGGAGATACAGATACCCTCAGGCACTGCTGACATGAGTGCCTGAGGGTATCTGTATCTGTACACTTCTACACTGTAGTACCTGTATACATACAGTATTTGTGTGTATATGCATACTTTTCTATTTTGTTCTATCCTATTTTCTTAATTTGCTTTAGGCTTAGTCATAGAGTTAAATATATTCAGTATTTATCACTATTTGGTGCAAAAGGGATCAAATAACCAAGATTCTTTTTCTGATAAAAAGATCATATTAACAATATCATACTCTGAGTTCTCGTAGGCTTCAGACTTGAACAGCTTAACTGCGTACAAAAGCCTTGACTGACACATCTTTTTCCTCATAAAGCTACTATCTTTTGGCATGGACTCTTGCTGTGGAGAAGTCTGAGGCCAGTTGATATGCTTCTTCTTAGAATGGCATGTCCAAAGGAGCTTTTCTTTAACTTCGAGGTTTTGAAACTTTATTGGAAAAAGTTTCAGTTTTGACTATTCCTACTCAATTTTCCCCAGTACTTGGTTGTCCTTTTAATACACAGATTCAGATCTTTTTTTTATAAAAACTTTTCTTAAGAATTATCTTTAAACATGTATTTTCTTCTATTATTTGTTGATTTCTTCTTTGGGGATTCCAGTTATGGGTATGGTGGATTTCCTTTGCCTGTCTTTTTCTCTGCAATATTTTTATTTATTTATTTTTAAATTTGTAAGTAAACTTTTTGTTGATGTATAATGTATATATATAAAGTACATAGCTCATATGTGTGCACCTGAATGGATAGTCTCAAAATAAATACCTTTATAAAACCAGCAAATGGATTAAGAAATAGAGTCTTAGTGGCACCATAGATGCTTTCTCATATTCCTTCACGATCACTACTCTATTATCCCTTCCCTACTACTCAAAAATGGGCTATTATTCTGATACCATAGGTTAGAATCATCTATTTTTTCCTTATGTCTACTGAATGCATTCTTTTATGTCTTATTCTTTTGATCAAAATTAAGCTCAAGAAATTCATTACATTCTTATGTGTAGCAATAGTTTACTCTGATTGCTGAATGTATGCTATTGTACTGTACTACATTTTATTGATCCATTTTCCTGTTGCAGGCTGTTTCCATTTTAAAGCTTTTACAAAAATGAGTTTTGTGGACATTTATACATATCTTCTGGTAAGCATGTTATGTTCTTCTGTTGGATGTATCTTAGTGAAATGGTTGGGTTATAGGATATATATATATATATGTCTAGCTTTAGTAGACAGTATAAAGCAATTTTCTAATGCGATTGAAACCATGTACACTCCACCCAGCAATGAATGAGAATTTCAGTTGCTTCACCACTTTGTCAACACTTGATAGTGTCATTTTTTTTTCCTGTGATCCATTCTGAAGTATGTTATATTTCATTGTGGCTGTATTTTGCATTTTTCTGATTACTGATGGGATGGGTTTAGCACCTTGAATATGTTTGTTAGCCATTTGTATGTCATCTATTGTGAAGTGTATGTTCAATCCTTTTCTAATTTTTTACTGTTGAATTATCTGTCTTTTATTTATTTGTAGATATGTCTTTATAAATTATGACTATAAGTCATTTGTTGGATATTTGTATTTCAAATTGTTTGTCCAACTCTGTGATTTACATTTCACTCTATTGATGGTGTCTCTTGATAAATGGAAGCTCTTAATTTTAATGAAATTCAATTTATCTATTTCACTAGATAAGAGTTCACTAGATTGGAGTTTGGATATTGTTTAAAAATCTTTTCCTACCCCCAAATCATGAAGATATTGTTCACACACTTTCTCAGAAAAATTTATTATTTAGTGTTCACACTTATATCTATAGTCTATCTCAAATTGTTTTTTTGTTTATGGCATATAAGGTAGGGGAATAGATACCTTTTTTTCCTATGTAGGGATTCTGTTGCCCCGCAACCATTTATTAACAGACTGTCTTTTCTCCATTGCACTGCAGTTTCACCTTTGTCTTAAGTCACCATATATGTTTGATCTCTTTCTTGACTCTCTTTTCCACTCCATTCTTCTATTTGTTTACCTTTGTGTTAATGCCATACTGATTTAACACACTGACTGCCACACCAGAAAAAAATATTTCCCTGGGACTATGGTGGTTTATTAAAACAAAACGATCCTTTCTAATTTGTTATTTTTTATTGTTTTCTCTGTGTGAGTTGTATACAACACAATCCATGTTTTTAGAATTAAATTGTCAATATTAATTGTAAGTAACAATAAGAACATCAACAAGTAAGATTTTCACAAACCAACTGCAGGGTTTTGCTTCACTAAGCTCCGGGCTCAAAACTAGCATGAATTAAATACAAGTCACATGGCAGTTAATGTGTTAATAATTGTAGCTTTATAAGTATTTATATCTGGTAATGCAAATCTTCCAGCTTTATTATTCTGCTTTAAGATTAGCCTAGTTATTTTTGGCCCTTTGCTTTCTCACATAAACTTTAGATCAGTTGTTCAATGTCAGGAAAATAACCTGCTAAAACTTTTATTGGAATTATATTAAATTGATGGATAACTTTGAGGAGAACTGACCTCTTTATAATAATGAATCTTCCAATCCATAAAAATGGAATACCTCTCTATTTTATCAGATTGTGCTTAGTAACTTACTATATTATTTCATAGTTTTCAGTGTAGAGTTATAAGCACATTTCATTAGAAAGTATTCCTAGCTATCTCATATCTTTTGATACTATTGTATGTATCCTTTTTTAAAATTTCAAGATTTATTTTAAAGCTGCTGATCTATAGAAACATAACTTATTTTTACATACTCACCTTTTATCCAGTAACTTTGTCAAATTTAATTGTTAGTTCTAAGAGTTTGTCTGTAGATCCTTTTGGATTTAAATCCTGTTAAACTCTATTTTTATTTTATGTTCATTTTCCTCATTTCTACATCCATGCTCTTTATTAGGTTTTCCTCAAGTGTCTGGTGTTCCTTGTGGTCATTCTAATTTTTTTCATTATATTATTTTTACTTTTCCTTTAGTTCTGTCACTTATATTTTATCTATTTCAGTTTTTCTCTACCTCTTCCCTGAATTCTTACATTTCTGCTTTCTGTGATCTTCCTTCATAGAGATGATTGTATCAATGAAATTTTCCACTCATTAGACACATTTTTGGTCACAATATTTATGATACATAAATATTTATTCTTAATTATTTATCTTAGAAAACCTTTGGGAGAATTAACACAAGTTACCAAACAACAGTCCGAGCCAGATTCCAAAGCAATAGCCTTTTGATGGAGCAGATTCTTCACATTGCTCTCCCTTAATTTAGAGGGGTGCAAACCTGGCCACCGTGTCGGCATCAAAAAGCTGAAAACTAGATGTCCAGGGCTAAAGTCAACACGTAATCCCAATTAAACCAAGCATGTGTTAAAATTGGGACAGCCCATCTCTCTCTTCTCCTCTCTCTCTTCTCTCTCTCTCTTTCTCTTTCACACTGTCTCTGGCTGGAACTATTATCCATGGAATAGTTTCCACCGCACAGATGGAAAAGCAGCAGAGGACACTGGCCCGCAAGTGGAGGGGAAGCCAGTAGAAGAATAAAGCCAAAATATGAGAGAGATCGTCTGGAGAACATTTTAGTTCTTGGTTCTAGTCCTTACCTGTTTTTAGGATCCTTAGAGCATTTCTGTTTTGAGAGTTTTCTGTTTAGCTGAAGCTATTTCAAGTTGCTTTCTCTTATTTGTAATTAAAACAGTCCCAACTAGCATAATGTCACAGTCATACCCACTGTACAAGAAAGCATGCACTGACTGCCAGTGTTTTGCTCATACCCTGAAATTCGTATCACTGTAGTGTCCCCAAAGAGTCTGAGATTGTATCTCTGGAAATAAACGAACAAAACATGGGGCTCTGCCCTTTGCCTTCCTCCGGTGTAACTTTCTGAGCAGTGGCTGTGGCAGTCCTAGATCCTCTAGACCTGCTCTATTCTGCAGTTGACTAAGGCTCAGCTCATTTATCAAAACTGTCTGGTTTTCTGTCCTTGTCTGGCCAAAGTTATTTTTGCTACTTGGCCTAGAGGAAGGTGAAAAGGAACTAGTGGACAGAAGAATTAAGTTAAAAAATGTGGCAAGTGGAAGATGTAAGAAAAGTAAATGATACAAAGAGAAAGCCTTTGATACCAAAGCCACCAGAGGGGGTGGCATTAGAAATAAAGAAAGAAAACAGATGGAAATCAATAAGACAGGTGAGTAAAGTAAATAAGGGGGAAGAATATGAAAAAAGATTATATGTATACGATATTAAATTGCATTTTCATTATGCTTTCCTCTTCCAGCCCCACTTTTTCCTGATATTTCAGTGAAAAGGTGTTATTCATACTTGCTTTTTCATCTCAGCAGATGTTCAAACTTCCTCTACCTTCTCTGCTGCCTCTAAATATGGTCACTCTAGTCTTTCTCTCCGGTCCATGGTTCTCAACCCTGATTGACTATTAGAATCATCTGAGAAATTTTAAAAATATGATATATGGGCTCCACATCAGATTACTTAAATCAGAATCTCTAGAAATGTGACCCAGCATTAGTATTTTAAAAATCTACCCAGCTGAGTTGAAGACTATTCACTTCCTGTGATCAAACCCATATGATAAATTTTCTCAATATTACATTTCATTGCCTCAAATTTCTTTAGATACTGTTGTCTATATCTCCTCTCTTCCCTGTGATCTTGGAGGAAAACTGTTCTATGTTCTTTCCAAGATAATAGCTCTCACTCTCCTGATTCCACTGCCTGTATTTTCCTGGGTAAACTTACTTTGTTGTCACTATTCTTTCTCATTTCTTCTTGTCCCTTTCCTTAGCCTAAAAACTACCCTAAACAGCTTCTTATTAAAGAAAACTTCCCTTGACTTCTCTGCAGGTATCAGTTCTATTTCTTCTTTATCTTCACCATTAAATTTCTTCTTTCTACATTCTTATGTATTGTTTTCACATTTCATGTTTCAATTTTGGTTTAATGTCCAACTCCAGTGACACTTCTCACTCAAGACTTTTGATGACTCATTGGTGCTCAGATCCTCTGACTTCTCCCAGTCCTCACTCGGTCCAGTCTTTCTGCACACTTTGACAGTGCCGGCCCCTCTGGGCTTTCTGATACTGTGTCTTCACTCTCTCAGCTTTGGTGAAGATGTTCCCACTACCTCCCTATAGCAGTTCCCCAAAACTTCACCCATATTTCAAATCTCATTTCAAACCCTCCCTCATCCATGAAACTCTTATAGAATTAACCTCTTCCATATTAAAGTCATCTCTCCCTTTATAATTAATTGTTTTAGGGATTTTAAATACTGCCTTAGAAAAACTTAGATCAGTTTGTAACAAAATTTTAAAATATTTTTTCATAAATACCAACAGGTCTGGGAGGACCATTTGGATGTGAGGAGTAACGAAGCCAAGGTTGGTTCCGAGGTGTCTAGCTTGACCAAATGGCCTTTGACAAGAAGCATGGTAGAGGAGTGAGAGACGAAAATCATTATGTTTTAGAGTATATTGTAAGCAACATAAATTTTTGTTGGAGCTGGAGCCATGGAAGTAGATCTATTTCTCTACTGAAAGCATTCAAACTAAGAAGAGGTCAAGGATAGAAGCCTGCAGACACAAATATTTGAGAATCAGACAAAGGAAGAGATTCTGGCTTCCTACTTAGATAAAACCCATACAAAGGATAAAATAAAATACTTTGAAATATTTGATACCATGTTGATAGATTACAACTTTCATTATATTTATCTTGTATACAAAAGAGGGCACTGTATCATAAAAGGAAATAAAATCAATCTAGCAGGAGCTGAGTTCTTCATGAATTCACTCTTATTCCTCCTGTCCCCCAGAGTCTTTGCCTGGTGGCTGTGCTTGTGACATTCAAAGTTTTCTATTTCTTCCAACAGAAGCTAGTATCCCAAATATTTGATCCTGTTCTTTAGGCCCTTAAACCCAAGGATAGAAAGTGCCTGGAGCATGAAGTACCTATTGAAAGTGTGGTCACATGTTTGCTTGAGAATTTTTGCAACAACAAAACAACTGTCATAGAGCCACTGTCACAGAAATAAATTAAGAAATGATGTGATGGGGAATAAAATCAACTCAAGTATGACTGTATCTTCTCAATTTTGGAGCATTCTCTAATATTTCATCATCATCATCTCTAACATATTTGGAGAACATAATGTGTGCCAAGCATTGTGATAAGTGCTTTACTCCTTATAGTAGTCCAATTATGATCATTTTTAAAAGTCATACTGAGGTTCAGGATAAGTTGCCTGAGATCACATAGTTATTAGGTGGCAATGACAGTCATCGCACGTATTAATAGATATAGCACAAGAGCTCCTAATTATCACAACTATTATAACAGTCCCTCTTTCATGGTACTACCAAACCTTATGATATTGCAAATGCTTCCTTAATCAACCTCCACTTAACAAATGGACTAATTGATCATCTCTATTTCTTCAATAGCACAAGCTAACTAGTACCCAAGACATGTTGCACAACCTGGTTAGTTCCTGTGCTTCTACTCTGAACAAGTTAAAACTATACACTTACCAAGAGTCAGTTTGTGTTTGTTTTCAAATGTGTTTATTCCAATGTGCATATTATTTTAAATATATGACTTCATTAAACACCATGTAAATCAATGATATAGAAGGGTTAAAGAATGTTATTGTTTATGAAAATAAAGTTGAATAGATTTATGAATAACTTTGTAAAGATGAATTGCTTAATGAATTTCTGTTGAATTATGGGGGCAAGACATTAATAAAATTTCATTTAGTTCTCAAATTTCTTTTCAAGTCTCCACATTCTTGTTTTACTTCTTATAAAGCTAGATTGGATACTAGACATTGCATTATGGTCATGGTTTATGAAAAATTAAAAGCAAGCACTCCAATCAAAAGATACACACTCAAGGGAAATATCTTGGCACTATATCAAATAAACATGCCTTCATAATTTTCAAATTTAAATAAAATATTTATAGCATATATGTATCATTTCTAATGACTCGCAGCTTTAGTCAAATTTTGGTTTCATGACTAATTAGTAGTTTACTCCAGTCAAATAGCAGGGTTTCTACCAGACACCTAATATTGTACTTTTCACAATATAATGGTTACTAAAACATTTGTCTTCTTACTAGCTTATGAAGTCCTTGATTACACCATCTGTGAACTCGCAACACCTTTATATAATTTGAATCATTATACATAGTATTCTAGTACTTAATGTTTTAATAAAAAATAAGTCTGACAATCTGATAATTTGCAATAGCCTAAATCAAGTGCTTTGCAACTTTGACCCTGGGAAAGCTTAGGCATTCAGTGCCCTTACTCTCTATCTCCATGCCAAGAACTGTTGCAAATGTCATCTGAAATACAGCTTTTCTCCCCCCTTTTAAATACTATGTTCTGTATATCTTGAAATAGTAAATAATTGGTTTAATCCAAAACACTCTCTCCCACTTAACCATTCTCATTAGGCTATCTAGGGAAGGGATCTAGTATTTATTAGACACATACTACATGGTAGAGTGGGGTTAGGTACTTTACATGACATGTAATTGTCAAAGAAACCCTGTGTGGTAAATATCATCACATTCATTTCATGAATGAAGAAACTAAAACTCTAAGAAGAGAAGTAATTGTGCAGTGTTACATAGGAAATAAGGATTCACACACTTCTGTCTAATTTCAGATTCCATAGCCATTCTGATGAATCATAGTATTTATGTTATTGAAGAATAATTAAATGATATTGATAAAATAGCATTAAGAATATGAAGGGAGTAGATTTTTGCACAACCTGCTTATTTATATTATATTTAGTTACTAGCACATGCATTTTTCTGTAAATTATCTACCTGTAACTCTTCTTGCTGTGACGTGTTATATAAAATATGTAAAAACTCCTCCAAATATATATCTGTCATTTTCCATTATTATCTCACATCATGCCAGGATGACTCCGTCCATTCCTCTGTGTTCCATTGGCTGCACTCAATTGTGTTTTCAGCAGAAGTTGTGGCATGCACTTATTGTGCAATGCTGACAGTCTCTAACATCACTTGTCTTGATAAACAGCCCATTTTTTAATGTCTTACCACTTCTTTTTCCTTTAGGTAACTCTGTTGAACCGCTGTGAAAATAGCGAATAGCAGGTTCCTGATTGCACATTTGTTAAGTGTGTAAGAGGGAAAGAACAATCAAGCGCAGAATAAATTCTACCCCTTACCACATTTTTCAAACCATGTTTTCAAACAACAGGTATGGTCCATTAAAACTTTATTGTTTTTTCTTTAACAAGGAGATAGAGAATTTCCTCCTTTCCTTTATAAAAGTTCTAATCACATAAGGACTCCAGGGAGACTAGGTCTAAATATTGGGTATATCTGTTGTTGCCCTTCTCCAATATGCATATTCTATTAGTAACTGAATAAAAAAAACAGATTTTAGAAGGCTAAAGTTACAAACCCTTAGGGAGGAAAATGACTTGTGCTACCAGGCACTTAACTAAAGCAGCTCTGGCAGGGACAATTATAATATAATTTATCACCAGAAAGCACACCAAGACGCAGAATACATAATTGTCTTATCAGTAAGCAGAGAGCACTGGCAAACTCATTTGAATTAAGAACCAAAAATGGAAGTCTCAAGGAAATCATAAGATGTCAAACAATCACTAAAATTGGAATGAATGTTAATAGTCTTTCAAAATGTCTATTTATTTATTTTAGACTGAAATCCATAACTATACAAAGGGTTAAAAATGCACTGTAAGTTTAGGAGTAAAAATGGCTTGTTAGGATGTTAGGATGTGTATGAACCTAAAAATTTTTTTTCAGAGAACTATATATTTTGGCCTCACAATGAAACTAAAATTATTTCCATTTGCTCAGAGCCTAAGGTACAACAGCCAGGGCCTAAATTGCATTCAGTGCACAGTGTTTAGGTTTTCTCTTCTATAGTTCCAATTTTATTTTTTTTTAAGAGTCTATATTGTATATAAATGACTAATTTGTTCTTTCCACAGTCACCTGCACTAGAAATGTAGTATCTTTCCCTGAATATTTAAAGTGTACTTTATCCTTTCTAACTATTTTCACCCGTGCATTTGAAAGAGCATTGTCATGGGTAGGGGAGGAAAGAACAGTCTCTTTTGTTCCCGTTGTTCTCCAGGGAGTACCCTACCAGCTGGTTCTGATGATACTAAAACTTAAGAACCACTGTACTGAAGAAATGATTTAATCATCACAAACAAAGATAGCACCAGGCTCACATACCTCCACTTAAGAATTTTATTAAACTTCCAGGATGAAATAATAGAAATGCTACACAAATATTTTTTAGAAAATAAAGGAAAGTGGAATAGTTTTGAACCAATTTCAGGAGGTCTTCATAACCCTGATACCAGCCTGATCAAGACCTTATAAGAAAAGAAAACTATAGATCGATATCCTTCATGAACTCATATATAAAAATTTTTAACAAAATATTGCATAACTTAATCTAACAATAGAGAAAAAAGTAGCACATCATGACTAAGCGAGGTTTATCTCAGAAATGCCAAGTTAGATTGACAGTAGAAAATCAATCAACCTTGCAATTCATAATATTAATGAAATAAATAAATATATTACATGAACCATTTAATTGATGTAGATAAAGTACTTGACAAAATTTAATACACATTGATGTTAAAAATCTCCCATCAAAGTAGGAGTAGAAGAGAAAATCCTAAATCTGAACAAAGGAGTCTATAAAAAAACCAATAGCTAACTTCCTACTTAACAGTGGAACATTATATATAGTGCTCGTAGACCAGTGCCCTGAACAAAGTAAGGACTACAAAAAAGTTTGCAAAAAAGTAATTACGCAAATTTTTCATTGGTTGTGTCACGACCTTACATGTTATGAAAATTTAAGACATGACATAAAATAATTTTCATTCTGGCAAAAATTAGATGTTGGATAAATTTTTTTCTTGGCTCTTTACTTTTTTAAAGAAAGTTTTCTTCATATTTGGTTTTGACATTTAATGGCATTCTGAATATTTTTATACAGGATAAAAGAGATTTTGAGTCACAAATTTATTCTAAAAACACTTTCATTGTTTTCCTCCTCTCTCAAAAATGGATAATATTTTTCTATGTTCATAGACTGAAAATCTTTGCAACAGCACTGCAAGTTTCTGACTGTGTGACTGTGTGTTTCTGAGAGAGAATGAGTGTGTATGGATTTGATCTGTTCTCTGCATTGAGATTTCTTTTTGTCTTTTCCTACTTTACATGTCTGTCTGAATGAGGCTTGGACTTCATAATGCAGTATCAGATGTTGCTATAAATTTAAGTGGTGGCTCAGTGGTTCTGCTTAGATCTTAGAGTCCCAGTAATCTTTCCAATACAGACCTTAAAATTCAAAAACCCACTCAGAAAACTGCAGTATTTTTCCACTTCTCTTTAGGTTTCTGAAGAATGAGGGTATTTCTTCCTTAAAAAGCTGTCTTAGGCCGGCGCGGTGGCTCATGCCTGTAATCCTAGCACTCTGGGAGGCTGAGGAGGGCGGATTGTTTGAGCTCAGGAGTTCGAGACCAATCTGAGCAAGAGTGAGACCCCGTCTCTACTAAAAATAGAAAGAAATGATCTGGACAACTAAAAAAATATATAGAAAAAATTAGCTGGGCACGGTGGCTCATGACTGTAGTCCCAGCTACTCAGGAGGCTGAGGCAGTAGGATCGCTTGAGCCCAGGAGTCTGAGGTTGCTGTCAATTAGACTGACACCATGGCATTCCCTCTAGCCCGGGCAACAGAGTGAGACTCTGTCTCAAAAAAAAAGAAAAAAAAAAAAGCTGTCTTAAAAGTTGTGAACTTCCCCTAACTCTTTATTTCAAGCTCTCTGAACCTTAGTTTTCTCATCAGAAAAAGAAGAAAATCCACCTTTACCCATAATAATTCATTTAATCCTCATCATTGCCCTTCATGATATTATCTATTCCCATTTTATGGATGAGGAGACTTAGTCAAAGTGAGCTTATGCAATTTAAAGTGCTGTAGCTAGTAAGTGGCAGAGCTGAATTTTGAACCCAAGTAGACTGGCTCCAGATTTTCAGCTTTTACACATTGCACATACTACCATTCAAATTAAAATCTCATTTGCTTAAAGTCTTCATTAAACTGCAGGTTTCATAAAGTCACCAAATATTTACCTTGTTCACAGGACCTAGCATGCAGTAGATTTCCAAAAAAATAGATGTTGAATAAATGAATCATGTCAGGTGGCAATTATCCTTGATTTACAGGTAAGGAAATTGAGATTTAAAAAGCCCAAATAATCTATTCATAATTAAGCAAATAGATAGTACATTCAAGATTTGAACCTAGACTACTCTGAATCCAAGTCTTTTCCCCATTTCTTTTTATACCATACCACGCTAACTCTTCTTCAGAAATCTGGAGATCTCCAGAAAATGAATAAACAGCAAGAAAGCAATGGGGAAAATTTGTCCCCTTGGAGGATTATCTATTAAATCACACTTGTCATGGCCTTTATAAAAGGAGGTACTCAGTCAGCATCATTATCTGGTGATGACAGTGGCCTTGAGGTAGCTGATTTGATGATGGTTATGACAATGATGATAATAATTTCTATGATGAAGAATTAACCTTATTACCAGAAGAAAAACAGCCTAAAGTTCTGTTCATAGGATATGATATTGCTTGCCTCAATTAGACCATAGGCATCATGCATGCAAACTTTGATGTGTTCAGTAAAATACTAATAGATCTGCTATTTTAATGTTTAAACATTACCTGGGCAAGTGAAAAATACACTTGATTCTGTCATAAAACAGCAGATATTGATTCAGTATAGTCATTAAAATAACACTTAATAATGTAGCTCATAGTTGTTTGTTTTTTTAAATTTTAAACTTTTTACTATATCTTTGACAATACATGAAACATCCTGAAAGAAGAAACGGATAAAATAAGTTTAAGTCACAGAAGGGAGACTGAACAGAAAGATATCAATACAACTGAAATAAAAAATGCAAAGGAAGTAAATCAGATTTGCTCATATTCTTTACACATTCAGAGCTAAACATGGAAAAATTCATATTTCAGCAGATGGTTAATGATTAGTGTAATAGGAACAGCATTCCTGTCATCAGCAACAAACTCAGAAAGCCATTATCTTAACAGTGATGTTCAGTGTATTTCTGTCTTGCCACGTTCAATTGTTTTCTTCTTAAAGAAGGAAACGAAAAAGAAATTGGAAAAGCAGACAATTGCTACTGTTCGGGGTCAGCTGCAGGCACAGCCGCAGAGCATATCCACGTAAATAATGGTCTCTCACTGTCCAGACAAGCGGGTGACTCATTCCCAGACTGCTCCTGCGGAGTGAATTGTAATTACTAGACAATTTCACAATTTTCAGTCTCACGTTGTGAATAAAAAGAAAGCACGAATGTATTTTAATGGACAAACAGAACATTTGTTTTGCTAGTTTGAGTGACCTAATCTAATGTTTCAATCTTTTGATCAATAAAAGGCTAAAATACCTTCCACTAACTCTTAAAAGTAGCAAGAAAAGGAAATGGAATCAGTAAGATATGTGTTGACGACATTCTGTGAACAAAGGAGAAACTAAAGTACATTGCCCTTACTTTTATCTCGTCTGTCCTTCCTCCATCCCTTACCCACTCATTCATTCATTCAACAAATATTTATTGAGTACCTATCATGTGCAAGGCTAAGCATGTAGGTACATGTACTGCACTACCAGCTTGCAATGGGGGGAAAGGACATCATGCTAATAAAGGGCAGTATATATCAGCTATATATCTTGTCCATATATGGGGAAGAACATCAGAATGATAAGCAGTTCAAACAGCTGTGATCATCAAGGCTAGGCAGAAAGAACTCCACCTGGAGTAATTAGATAAGGCAACTGAGATCCTTCTTGCATCCCATCAAGACCAACAATCCATTTAGAACTCCTTTTCTTATTTTCTTTCTTTCCCTTTCTCTCTCTCTCTTTCTTTTCTTTCCTTCCTTCTTTTTGTCTTTTTGTTAAACACATTAGCCTTCCTTTTTCCTTCATTTTCCTCTTCGCAGTTTATATTCTACTATTCAACATTCCAGTAACACTCTTGATTACATTGTAAATGTACTTGTGACCTTGTATTTTGATCACATTGTTATTTCAAAACACCAGTCCTGAATAAACCCACCTACTGATTCTCTCCTTCCTTAGATTCTTTGCTGGCATTCCAATAATATTTTTCATATTACTTTGCAATCGCACTACTCTGCAGTGACTGTTTCAACCCTTTTACATTCTCCTGAAACTGTCATCCTGGCTACTTCTTCCTTGGTGTCAGTGGTTGACACTGCCTACCACCTCACAGGGAAAATAGACACCATCAGTCAGACATTTCCTCCATGTCCAAATTGCACGCCCTAAGTCACCAAATGCACATTCTCTCTCTTCTTGCCCATCTCTACTGTCTCTCTCTTTGCAAGACAAAAGAGTGTCCTCCTCCTTGCTAATGCTAAATATCCTGGCTGTGCTTCTGAACCTATCCTCTCCCATCTTTTCAGGAACTTTGTACAGTCAAATATTTTTTTTCTTCTCAATATTTCTAACTTCCCCTTAAATCTGAGTATTTTCAATTAATTTTAAGATATTTCAAGTCTCTCCCAAGAAAGAGACTTGATCTCTCGTTTTCCTTCAGGTACAAGAAACTTGTCAGAAACATTGTGCATAATTTTGCTATGTCTATTTCTTCATCTCCTGATCACTAGCCAGCTCTAATCTGTCTTGATCCTTCACCACTCCACTGAAAGAGCTCTTATCAAGGGTCCCAGTGACCTCCATGTCACTAAGTTCAATTGCCTATTTTTGGTTTTCACCTCATTTGATTTTTCAGGAGCCTTTGACAATATCAGACACTACCTCCCTCTTGAAATTTTTTCACCTTTTGACTTGTGTTATATCACAATCTCCTGGCTTTCCTCCTATATTTAACCACAGCTTGTTGATGTCCTTTGCATGCTCATTCTCTCCTACCCACATTGTTGGCCTTCTTCCAGGTCAGGCCTAGGCCCTCTTCTGCTCAGTTTCACATCTCTCTCTAAGCAATTCCATGGCATTAGCCAGCATCCATGTCTCTACTGGACATGAATCCGATGCACCTTCTAGCGTTTCCCTCAACTGCCTTACTCTTTCTCTTTCTTAGTCAGTGCCCCACCTGGACCTGGCCAAATCTCTACTTCAAGGTGAATGCTGGAGTTGTTGTTTGATTTGGATGTCAAAAATTAAGTATAATTTTAAAAGGTGAAGTATAAACGTAGAGGAAATTACTCCAGAAATTGAAAGTGGGAAAACAAAGACACAAACTTATGATAAAAAAGATCAAAACAAATTTTGGAAGCAGCAAGTAACCTGCTTGACATGAGCACAAACTTTGAAAGTAGATTGAGCTTGGCTCATGGAGAAATTTGGCAGTCAGATAAGGAGCCCAGTCCCCACTCTATAGATAATAGCAATTCCATGATGGTTTTCAACAAAAGACATACGGTTTTAAAACACTGGTTTAAGATGACAAACCTTGGGGTCTAATGGAAGAGAAGAGATCATAGAAGCTGGAATATGAAGTTGGAATATAGCTATTTTAAGCTTTCTGTTTTGGGGTGATAAAGGCTTTAATCAAGAGAAAAATGGGAACTGGAAGGAAGCAACTAAATTTGGTGTGCATGCTATGCAGTAGATGAAAATTCAGGTTAAAAAGTGTCTTTATGATTGAAAGTAATTGGAAAAAGAGAGTCGCTATTTAATGTCCGGAAGGGGAGTTGAAAATGTGAAACTAACATCTCGGAGTGAAGCCTGGGATGCTCACATTAATTTGAAAGTTATAAAGAGATATAAGATAGACTTTTCAAAGTTGAGTTTTCCAAAGGGAAGGACATAGAGGAGGAGAAGAGAAGAAGGTCAAGGATAAGACCTTAGAAAGTACACAAAATGTTAAGGAGGGAAACAAAAAGAGAACAAGCAAAGAAGGAATTGAATTTGTGCAGGGCCAGATAAGCCAGACAAAGGGAACATATCAAGAATGCTCCTGAGAAGCCAATGAGAGAGGAAAGCATTTGGAAAATTCCAAGGTTTTTTAATCCTTGAGAGGAGTTAAGAAGAGATTGATGAAACAGCCTGGTCTTTTAAGAAATGTTGTGGTTAAAGGTGGGGGAAAAAGTTAGTACATACTAGCTTTAAGTAGAGAGTAGAACTGGTTAAAAATTTATGTTTTTGCTTACTTGGTTAAGGCCAAGGAAAAATGGGTAGCATTTTTGTACAGTGGGGAGGGGCAACTGTTGGAGAAAGGAGACATAATATGGCAAAGAAGTAATAAACTGATAAACATTTTGGAGGATGGAAGAAACTAAAAAAATTAAGGGAACAGGGAAAGATACATTACAGAAAAAAGGAAGAACATCTTGTCCTAGGAGGTCGAAGTTTATATAATGGTTGGAAACAGATTAGTAGTGAAGACCTGAGAGTGATGTGTCAGAAGTCCATTCAGACTGGATGAGATAAAGTCTGCGGGTACTGTTGGAAAAGAAAGATAAGGGAGGAATCAGATCACACACAGTTATTTGTCTCCAAAAAGAACTGTGTATTAGACAGAAAGGAGGGGCTGCCAAAATAGTTTTTCAGCGTTTCTTTTGGAAAGTGATTTATGATAGGTTTTGCCCAAATGCTTGTTGTATCTGTTATATTTATAAAAATCTAAACCTAGGAAAGCAAATAGGCTTAATACGTCATGTCAACTCCAATTGATTAGTAAACCTGCAGTGCTATTGGAAAGGATTCTGAGGCTGGTTCTAGCTCAGCAGGAGAGCACCCTGTGATTCATTAGCAATGTCTACTTTGGGCGAAGCATAAAGGGTTGATATATTTGCTAACTCAGGAACCATAACTATTAGTTACTTAGTCCAATTTTCTGACACACAGATCAGAAGCAAGGTAGCATTTAGAGATCCATCACAGGTTTTTATGAAAGGAGAAAAGTCAGACAAAGCCACCCTACTTTAAAATTCCTTAGCTGAAAGGTTTGAACTTTGGAACTTGGCTTTTGAAACCTATGGAGTTCAGAAAGGAAAATCAGACTCCACTCATTTCTTTAATTTGTTTAAGATTCCATGTTTGCTCCTTCCTTCGAAGTTCATCTTGTCCTGGCTTATAAATACATTCGAACTTTACATTCAAAGAAGTATAAACCAAAATTTTGGCTACTATCTCAGAATAGTTTTTGGATATTCTTTTCGGCAGGAAGAAATACTGTATTCTGGATTAAAAAGCTTTCAAAATGTATTATTTTTAATGAGATGAAGTGGGAGAAGATGTATGGAGAGAAGAGAGTGGCAGTATCTCTATATATAGAGAAGTCTTTGCAGATGAGGTACATAAGGTCACC
Organism: Avahi laniger; assembly: GCA_963575035.1. Lineage (NCBI taxonomy): Eukaryota > Metazoa > Chordata > Mammalia > Primates > Indriidae > Avahi > Avahi laniger. Next base: position 27,101 of record CAUYSK010063292.1, on the reverse strand, counting down.
ACACAGAATACCTTCAATGATGCAAATATTAACCGGTGGACCCAGGAAGAAGGCAAAATGTGTTTGGAGGCGGCAATCCTCTTCATTTGCTTCAAGGTCTCAATTTACACAGGAGATAGAAATTAGCTATAAGAAAAAATATTAGAAAGTCCATCCTTTTATTAAACATATCTTATTAAGGATATAAGCACTGATATATTTCTAGAGTATAATTAACTTTTTGATTAACATTGTCAAAACTAATTTCTATATCTAATAATCACATTACTGTTTTCTATACTTATAACATTCCTCTGCTATTATGTAGTGCATTGTTCATGTGAAGCTGTTTTTAAAGGAAGCACATTCTGTCTTGATATATATCAGGAAACTACCAGATGTTTCCTACTGTCTAAGCCAAACCAGTCAACAGTGTGACCATGCTTTCACTAACATGGTCATAAACTGTATGCCAGCCACAGCCTCCCCTGTAATACAGAGTCCAGTGCTTTAGCACACAGTATATTGTGTGAATTAAATATTAGAACAAAAGAAAACAAGTGAAGAACATTATTCTAATACTGTTTTACCTTTCTCACTGAAAAATAAAGTATGTGGTAGTCATTTTTATATTCTCAATCTACAAAAGGAATAAACTTACTTTCTAATATCATGGGACATTTCCTTAAGTGGAAGAAAACTTAGATTTTTTTTTTCTCTTCTGAAAAATGGAGACTCGTTTAAAAGATTAGCCAGAAAAAAAAATGAACTTGTTGTTTAAGAATAATATGTCAAGAAAGGTTAATTCCTAAGCAAGTTCCTTATCTGAATATTCCACAAGTGGTTTTAGTGCCCTTGAACTGTCTTCATTCTAGCCCTGAGGCCACCTTGACAGGGGGTGTGATGGGGAAGGTCAGACAGGGTTTCAGACAGCGTAAATAGTATTGCAGTGACTGGGAGGCAGAGAAGCTTAAGACTTATTTAGCTATCAACCAGCAGTCCCTGGGTAGGTATATACAGAAGAACAAAGGGAGAAGACATGGTAGAGTCAAACTGTATGTAGAAGCCATGAAGCCAAACTAAGTAATTTGTACTTCTATCAGGAGGTAAAATAAGGCCATTGAGGGTTTCTGAAAGGGGAAGTGTGTTATTGGATTGACGGTGAGATTCCTCATGGGGAGGGATAAAGAGAAGCATAAAGGGCAGGGGTCTTGGTATGTCTGTGTATAAGAACCTGGAAGGGGTTGCTAGCAAACAAGTTGGAACTCCAAGTATCAGAGGCAGGCAGAGAAGCCTGGAGGGTGAGGTTTCAATGTCAAAGGAGAAAAGGGCTTTGAGTAGAAATGAGTGTCCAATGATATTGAAGGTCATGAGTGAATAAGAATTTAAATCCACTGGACTTGGCAGTTGGAAAGTCACAGGGAGAAAGTTGGTAGTGAGAACAGAAATGAGATTATAAGATTTCAAAGAATGACTAATTAGTAAGGAATGGAGAAAGGCAAATGGTACAAGCAATGCTCTAAAAAGTGTGAAATTGAATAAAAGCATGGAGGGTATTGGTTCTCATAGGAAGCAGGAACAAGAAAAAGTTTCTACTTTTGTTTTATTATAATAATGGTTGTTATTGATTAGAATAGATTGTGCAAATCAAAGTTTTAGGAAAAAAAGGGAGGGGGGGAAGCTGATTATAAATTGAGGCCAACAGGGAGAAAATCTAAGAGAAAAGGTATAACTTGTATACCTAAGTCCCAGGAGATCCAGGGATACAAGCGTTCACAGAAGACAGGCTTAGTAAAAAGAAAAGCACTTGCATCTCCATCATAAAAGAGACCAAGAAAGAAAGGTGAACATTTCACACATTCTTATGTAGGAAGCAGAAAAAGTAAGGGAATGTGCATCTGATGCTCTCAAACTTTTCTGCTGAGTAGAAGCATAGGACACTGGCCAGCAAGACGACAGATTGAAGTAGAACTGAACACTGGAAGAGTAAAAGTCTGTAAATGATGCAATGACGAATTTGAATGAGAAGTAAAGGATGGATAAAAATGAGAAGGAAAAAAACCCCAGTGTACAGCAGAGGTTAGTCAGGTTTTCCCCACACGTAGGCAGCATCCTGAGCACAGATGGAACTCGAGACTATGATAAGACACGGATGGTCGCCTTCCTGGGGAGAGGCTGTGGGATCTTATGCCAATTTTTATCACTTTCTTACTGCACTATCTTACATGTAATGGAGTGACTAGTACCAGAAGCACACATCTCTTTTCTGCCTGTAGACAAAAATAAATTACTTACAAACTTATTTTATTCTGGGAAGACTCATTTTTGAGCTCTCTGTTCGATCAATTATTAATACATAATACTAGGATCCACTGACGTGACCTAAGGAAGGCTGCTCACATTACTTGTTGGTGCCCAAAGCTATTCATTGGGGAGGAAGTAAACCAATTTGCATAAGAGACTCAGACCCTTATGGGAGGGAAGGGACTCCTGCTCCCCAAGACTGGGTCGGACCAATGTAACACAAAGTTGGCTGGCAAGAAAAGATTGCAAGGGTCCCACAGAGAAATGCACTGGAAGGGCAGGTTCTATTATGCACCAGTGACTTGGCTCCATTGTGAAGTGTCTGGGATAGTATCTGGCCTTTAGGGGCCATCCAGGGTCCTGGATCTGCATTGAGCTTCGGTAAATAGCTGTTAAGTACATGTGTGAGTCAAACAAGGGAGTCATAATTTTGAGCCTAAGCTTGAAAAATCAGGATTCGGCTTAGCAAGCACATTACTGAAAAATGGAAAAGCTTTGATTGGACTATTCAGAAGCAACAGAAAATGTTAACTGATCAGAGGTTTCATTTCTCTATCCTCAACAGTTCAACTGGTCCCATTTTGGACTAAATAAGGCCCTAGGACTCCTAAAATTTTGTAATGAATAACTAAGGTTCAAGTGAAAAATATATACTTCCTATTAATAATTTAGGAAATTGAACAAGTTAATGAGAAAAAAATATTATCATACTGTTGCCTCAAATAAGTGAAGACCTTCCTCCCAGTCATGTATAAAGACCTCGTTAGTTGTCTTCTCCATTGGACTATGAGCTCCAGAAAGCAGACATATTTATCCCTGTAACTTTAGTACCGAAAGGTAGCTGGTCCACATTCAATACATTTTGACTGACGGAATGGAGGAGGGAGGGAAGGTGGAGCGGGCAGGGGAGAAGAGAGCAAGGGACACGTCGGCTTCCATGGAGGAGCCAGTTCAAATTAAACCCTCCTAAACCATCTCTCAGCCATGAGCTGACTGAGAAGAAAGGCAGCTGGGGGTAGAACTGGGCAAAGGCTGCTGCGTCAGCAAGAGCATGCCTGCAGGGAAATAGAGTTACCCAAAACAAAGTCTGAGAGCAAAGGCCAATAATTGGAAACAAGTTGGTGCCAGGAATTTGCTGTTGAGGGACAGGTGGCACCCAAGGGGAAACTCCAGTAAGCAAGCCAAGATGCAGGCTGAGTGCAAGAGGCAGCTTCCAACCAAAACTGGTTAAGACAGGAGTGGAGTTGGAGGTGAAATTTGAAAGCAAGGGGGAAATTAACTCAGATGGTGGGGCAGAGATTTAATTACAGCTGAATGTATCAACGCTGGATTCCTAAGCACTTTGTTCCACTCCTACTTCTTAAGAAGATATAGATACAGCCTTGACAGAATTTTTTTTTTTTTTTAAAGTGTGGTGGGTGCTTTGCAGACTCCTCTTCACCCAAGTGAAGCAGTATTTGCTACATACAGAAATGCCTCGTGAGGACATTTTTAGGGAAATGAAGAAAAGATTCAGAAGAGAATAGCAGCAAGAGGTGAGATGTGAGTGGGCTGGAGGGATGAGGTGGGTAGAATTCAGAACCAGAGGTGACCTTGAGAAAGTAAGTCCAGGAAACGTAAAGAACAGTGTGATCGTACCTGATGCTGGAATGACACACGTATGATGTCACAATGGCAACCGCCTGGTGCAGGCTGATTGAGAAAAAGAAAATCAGAATATGGGGAAAAATTGGGAGAACAGAGGGACCAGAGAGTAGGATGTGGACAAATATTATACAAGGTTTATATAAGAGAGAGGGAGAGATGGAGACCCGGAAAATTCCCAAGTCTGGGATATTGAAGGTGGAAGAATTTTAAGATAAGTCGGTGTTCGCAGAGGCAAATAGGAAGGGAAGATAAAGGAAACTCAGTAGCAACTGCAGCATTGAATAAAATGGCACTACTGGTATTTTGATATTTAAATACATAATTTATCATAAAGCAAGACGTGGTTGTCATCATATTCTACATTCTGCCCAAGGTGCTGCTTTACCTGGAAGAGGGTCAGGGTCTGGCACTGAGGTGCCTTTGACCTGTGGCTTAGATGATTGATAAAAATAAGTCCTGGCTTAAATAAATCATCTGAGAGCACCAGGGGTCAGACCCTTGACAATTTATCAGGCTTAGAATAAGAAGAGATGAAAGTGAAGCGCATCATTAATCAGTCTACAGAGACGATATGGGAATTAGACAAGGCAGTGACCTCCCACCCTTATTACTCCCTTGTACTCCCATAATCCCCGCCACACACTCTCCTATTCTCCTTATTGTTCCTCCCCTGACAATTTTTAAGAAGCTCCTATCACAAATCTCAGGAAGTACGGGGCAAACTGGCTTTGGGGAAACTGCAAATGACTAAAATATGAGAAAAGATGCTTGATGAACTATCAATCAAGGAAATCAGATTTAAAACAAAAATAGCTGTTAGATAGCTAAAAGGGAAGGAGCTGTTAGACAGCTAGGAGGTCAGAATACTTTCTTAGCAAAAGTGAAAGTGTGCATATAGTAAGAGCATACAGCACAAAGCACAGGGAGTTTTCACAAAGTGAACACAACCGTGTTACCAGGGACCCCACCCAACACCAAAATATTGGCAGCATCCCAGATCACCCCTTCAAGTTCCCCTTCCAGTCATATCACACACCCAAGAGCAGCCACAATCTTCGCTTCTGACAGCATGGATTGGTGTGGCATTCAAAAGCACAGTCATTTTGTTCAAATTTTTAATACTCTATGGGCTTAAGAAAAAAATTATTAATATCCCAAATTAGTGATATACCAACAGAAATACTAATATTTTAACACTTCAAAGTAGCACTGTCCAATGGAATGGTGGGAAGTGCACAGCTGGATTTGTAGCCACTTTGTCAGGAAGGCTGAAAAGTTCTACGGTTAAAATGTTGAAAGAGTCATCATCTTAGACCTTGAAGTTGGCAGGAGATCGGGCGAAGGGCAGAGTTGAGGTCTCTGAGCCATGTGTCAATGTCATCAAGGAAAAGCCAGGTTAACAGAGACTGCATCCAAGGAGAGAGAATGCCGTGACCTTCAAACATTAGTAAGTGAAGGCAGCACACAGTGATCAGAATGCGACAGTGGGGAGCCCCTCGGTTCAGTAAAAAAATATGATGGGAGAAGGTGCAGCCTCGTTAACTGATTGTGATGATAGGAAAAGCTAATGGGAGGAAACGATTGAGAAGTTGGGTCAGTTTGGTTCCTATGGAATGGAAGGTGGACAAGGCCCTGTGGACGGCATATAGCGATATGAGCTCCTGGTCTTCTGCAAGTCCCCAACAAAGTGAAACAGCAACAGGGTCTAAACTAAAGACAGAAAGCAATCCCTTTCATATGGGAAAGGGATACAGGAAATCTCTCTCCTAAGGCGTAGGATCCTATTTTTGTTTTATTGACGGTTTAGAAATGACAAGAACATATTGTCTTATGGAGGATGGCAAGGGGGGAGAAGCACATACATGCAGCATTTTAAATTATATTTCAGAAGGCTAATTGACTCCCAAAACCCATTCACATATACCCATGTAGATTACAGGTTAAGAACTCTTGATTTAAGGAAAATGAATATTTGAAAAAGTAGTATGCCCACTGAGGATATTTATTTAAACAGAGTGAGGACGCTGCGTGGTGGGAAAACACGGGATTTAAAATTAGAAGTCCTGATTAGATACATGACCACAGGAAATCCCTTAACCTGGGGCTTAATTTTCTCATCTCCAGAATGAAAATTGTCATCTCCCCTAACAATTTTTAAGAAGATCACAAACCTCAGGAAGTACAGGAGAAACTGGCCTTGGGGGAACTACAAATGACTAAAATATGAGAAAGGATTCTTGACAAACTATTAATCAGGGAAGTCATGGGGTAAGATATTTATTTTGCTTACTTCTCAGGGTCAAATGAAATAACATGACTCTGCAGAGCAAACATCAAAAGACCATACGTTAATGCTGGGGCAGGGTCCAGAACCCCACCCACTGGGGCAAATTAGGGTAATTGGTACCTTTCTGTAGTTTTGAATAAAAGCATGTATAATTTCTAAATTATCAGTTTATGAAATTCTTACATTTTCAACACTCAACATCATCACATACTGATTTAATATTATTTTACATTAAAATAGTCCTTTTCCCTATTGTGCCATTATTTATTCAAGTGCCATTTATGCTTAAAAATGTATTTAAAGAAAAATTAACCAATTGACTTTCACACTTCATGTAATCAGATATAATACAAACATATATTGCAGTGACAGGGCCTGTACTGAGAAAATATTATAACAACTGTCCTAATCACCTTACCTTATAGTTAGATTGAAATTTTAAAATCATAAAAATTTAAAATCTGATCAGGGATTTACAACTGTTCACTTTGGTAGTGCCTTAGGCAGCCTTTTCAAAGTAAATTTAGGGCCCCAACTTATGCTCTCTTTTGGCATAGTTTGCCTTTTTCATTTTGTAAATTTCCTGGAAAGGCATCTTCAGTGAGTCTCTCCTACTCTTTTTATACGTGTGGTTGATAGTCATGGAAGTGACACATAAAGAAAGCTAGAAATTTGGTGGAAATTTGAGAGAATATTTTGTGCTTTTATGGATGTTATACTTGATAATATGTGTATAAGTTACTAATATATGAATTGATGTTGAATATATATTCCATTTGAATTCCCTTTGGATAAAGTTATTTCTTGCTATAAAAGAAAAGATCATACAAATAGAAGTCACCATTAGCGTTGTGCTTACCCATTACTTGTTGGCTTATTCATCCTCAAAAATCCAGCTTTTCCTAGAATATTAAACAACTGAGAAGCAGAAAAACATGCCTCTTCTTCCCACTGGTGACTAAATGGGACTATATTATCTATATAGGGACTATATATATATATATATATATATATATCTACACACACATGCTAATGGTGACTATAGTATCTATAACCTATAATCAAGACCAAAAAAATAAATAAATGTTCTATGTCAAAAGGGAGTTTTCCTGTAGAAACTTTAAGTGGCCTGAATTATGAATTATGTAATCAAAACAGTTTTTTGATCTCAGATTTAAGTGCATTCGAAATGATACCAACAGAAATTATACTGTGCCTCTTTTTCTATTTTTTCCTCATTCCAGATTTTTTTCTGGATATCTTTACCCTAGGTATCTGAACTAAAAAATAAGAGAATTTTGGGTTGCATTGAGTAGCAAATAGCAGTAAAACACTCAGAGAAAGAATTGTAGTAAAATTTATTTAAGGAAAGCCCAACCAGATACCCTATTCAGCGGAAATTTTGATTTAACTCAGGTTTTGGCAATAATAATAAGAATGATGATGATAGAGATAAAGGATGAGAATTCGAGGAAGAGAAAGAATCAGGGAGAGAGAACAGAGAAGAAAGAGGAGAAGGCAGAAGAGGAAGGGGCTGGAGGAAAAGATGGAGAGGAAGAAAACCAGGGTGTCAACAATGATGTGGAAGACTAAGGAGGTGTATGGGACTCTAACCCTGCTCCCTACGTCTTTTATCCTCATTCATTATTTCAACCTCTCTTCATTCGGGGTTAACTATGCCATATACTAGGGGAATACAAAAGATGTATTTGAGGCAATTCTTTATTACGTACATATATACCAGGCAACCTGACAGTCCCAAATGAAAGAAATTAAACTAAGCTTCTTAAAAGAACAGAATGTACAACAACCAAAGGAACAATACTAAGCAGTAAAAAAATAAGAATTCAAGCTGAACCAGACTTCCTGGATTTGAATCCTTCCATCACTTAAAACCTGTAGGACCCAGGGAAAATTACCTAAGCTCTCCAAGCCTCAATGTTGTTACCGTACAAAGGAGATTATCCTAGGACATATTTTCTAGGATCCTTGAGAGGATAAAATAAGATAATGCACACAAAGCCTTTGGCACAAAGTCAGATTTCACTCAACAAATGTTGGCAAGCTACAGGAAGAAGCGCGAGAACAAGAAGAAGCCTCTAAACAGGGAGATTACAAACCTGATGTTCTTATTGTGGCTTTGCCGCTAATTTGCTGCACAATATTTGTGAGGGTCGTTGGCTCATGGTTTCCTCATCTGTCTTAGAAGTTAGAGGGAAGCTAGTCCACAAGACCGACTTCAATTATGATGCCAAGTTCAGCATCTCCAAAGCCACCCTTAGACTCACTAACTCACTAGAAGGACTCACAGAACTATTAATAGATCTCACTGAAGGCTGTACTCACAGTTACAATTTATTAAATCTAAAGAGTACACCTTAAAATCATCCAAAGGAAGAAACGCATGGAGCAGAGTCCAAGAAAGTTCTAAACAGGGAGCTTCCAGTTGTCCTCTCCCAGTGGAGTCATGGAGAGCAATCCTCTCTTGGAAACAATGTGTGACACTATACACGGATTATGATCAACCAGGCAAACTCGCCTGAGCTTGGTATCTGGAGTCTTTATTCGGGCTCCATGGTCAACTGGCCTCAGTTTCCAGCTTCTCAGGAGATGAAGCTGATACCGCATGATTCTAGAGGTCAAGCTGATGCTGCAAGTTAGATTTCCTAGCATGGCCCAAAGCCCTCTGGTAAACAAAGACCCTCTTATCAGGCAGCACATTCAAGAGGCATAGAGAGATTACCTCCTGCCCATCAAGACCAGACCTCTCTTTGGACAAATTCATTGCTACACACTCTCAAAAGCTGGGCATTCAGCTCTAACACTCTTAAACAGCAGCCCTCAAACTTTGATTGACTGGAGCCTACAAAAAGAAATCACTTTTACATGTTGACTTGAATACATATATGTTTCATATGACAAATACTCTTCTGTTCTATGTAATGCATGCTGATATTATATTTATTTTATTCAAAATATTTGTTACATTCCAGTAAATTAACCACTAATAATGAGTCCTAACATGTGGTTTGAAAAATACTGTCTAGTAGAGGGATTAGCAGAACATGTCCTATGGGTCAAATCCAGCCTGCTTCTTGTTTTTATAAAAAAAGTTTTAATGGAACACAGACACATCCATTGCTTTACATATTTTATTGTCTATGGCTGCTTTCATGTTAAAGCAGTTGCCACAGAGATAGTAGGCCTACAGAGGGTAGAATATTTACTCTCTGGCCCTTAACAGAAAAAGTTTGACAGCTCTTGATTTAGTGTACCATTATGATTTATAACCTCAGGAAAATCCATTTATAATATTACCTTACAACCCTTCCAATATATGACAAATGCATAACCTTATACCCATTTTTTAGTTTATACAAATGCATGATAATGCTACAAATTTTAGATTCCAGGCACCCAAATAAATTTTTCAAAGGTAGGTCTGTAGTACTGTTTTGGGAAATGTCCTTCTACAAAGGTTAAAAGAATCTCATATTTCTAGAGCCAGCTACCAAGTCAAAGGATGCACCAAGGCTTTGCAATGCTTTAAGTTCATGATTGGTGTGTCCTCAGACTTGCGATTGTGTTACTCATTAATCAAAATGTATTAGCAAACTCCTTCCCTTTCAGATAAACTGTACCTTTCAACTACAGCAAAAGATGAGAAATTATGCTAGAAACTTTTGCATAGTAAAAGGAATCAGAAGCCTGAGAAATACTAATCAGGTTTACAGAGAAACTGTTCAACCTTAATAAGAAAAATACATTGTACCAAGGGGGGGTACATTCCAATACAGACGTACATCTAAAGAAACATCATTAAAAGTCCCTCAAAAGTCCAAATTCAGACAGAGTGATCCGAAGAACTGAAACAGGAGAAAATTTGGAATGTGGGGAGTAGATTAACTAGCAACTCAGGTACTGTGGGTATCTCCCTCATCTCTGCCATCTGAACCTGCATATTAAGAGAAGGCTAGAAAGCAATACAGGCTGTTCCAGAGGCTGAGTTATGGGTGGGTGGAAGGCAGAGGGGCACAACATATCAGTTTTGAAATACTGGCACAATTGGCTTATTGAAGCCTTTATCCTCACCAGACTGACTGACCTGTGATGGGAACAGTAACAAAAGCTTGGAACTTCACTGAGTTTGGCTCTATTGAAGATGAGTCCCTCTGTTTGAAGAGATGATCAAATTGCAGGGGTTCTTTCTACTTTATAACAAGACATGGAAGGGACATAATCAGGTCCTGAAGTCTTATGCTTTCCACAAATTGCTGTCTATTGGTAAAAACTAATTTCACAAATTTGTTAGTTTTTACTGAGAGGCTGCTCACGTTCTCCTAGGTGCAGTTAGGCTTTGCCACACTAGCTGGGATGACTTTGTCAAGTCACTGAAACTCTCTCTAACTCATTTTGATGCTTCTCTCACCATACATTTCAAATCTTCTCCCTCCCACCTATTCAAATTACTTTCTCAATGTGTACTCTGACCATCCCCACTTTCTTCTGCCTTTAATAGGAGAACCTCCTGGTTCATCCTAATGAAGTTTCTCCCCACACCCCTGCATTTTCCTTGGTCATTTTAATCGGCTTCCACAGCCCATGGCTGAGATCAAGATCCTTACCCGATGAGGAGGATCGATTGCAAAATGACTCAATTTTCCATCCTTGTATTCACACGTCTTGCCATGCAACTTTTCAGCTTCTGCACTCAAGAAGGGGCATCTTTTTTTCCCCATTGAATCTGGGTTGGATTTGTGTCTTGTTTTGGACAATTGAATGCAGCGAAAGGGATAGAGGGCCAGTTCTTTCCCCAGGCCTTCAAATACTTTGTGTGCTTCTAATCTCTTTTGCTTACAAGCCTGCTATGCTATGAAAACAAGCCAAGGAAAGCCCATTGAAGGATGAAAGACATCTGACCCAGTGGCCCACTTTCCCCAGCCAACTTCTAGCCCTCATCTAGCTAACCAACTGCTCTACCAGTTGACTGCAGATGAATTGGTGAAACCAGCCAAGATCAACAGAGCCTGGCCCAGGCAAGCTGATGGCTACACTCATCAAGCAATGATAAATGCATTGCTTTAAGTATTAATAATTGAATTTAGGATAGTTTGTTACCCAGAGTGGCTGAAAAATATTTCAAAGACTTTTTATCAAAGTGTGTCCAATTAACTAGCAGGTTCCTTTTGTGTTTATTATATAAAAATGATAAATTTCTTCTTGGTCTGTCAAGCTACACCTAGTAAATTTTTCCTCATAGTTTAATGCTTCACAAATTTCTTCTCCTTCACTTAAGCTACTGTCTTTCCTCGTGTTAAATGTTACCAGAAGAAAAAATTAGAAAATGTCCTAGTTTTACTATAATCATTCACTTTTTACCCCTTCTTTTCTCAAACAATTCATTGAACTTGATAAATGTTTCTACCATTTGTTTCTACTGTGAATTCCTAGAATGCAGGAAAAATATTGGCTGAACTTGTTTATGAAGCGTCATAGGCTTTTGATTCATTTGTTGAGTCAAATTGAAATGAATGGTTTTTAAATGTCTAAATTACTTCCTACCCCAAATTGAAAATCTGAATATTATAAATATTAATTTATCCTACCTCATATCTACTTTTATATTCAAATAATATATGTGAGCAAAAATCAGCTGAAAACTCAATTGCTTACAGTCTTTCTAAGACTTATGGAAACAAAAAGAGAAAGGGCAAGTATGCGTATTGACAAAGAGCTCGTACATCCATGTTGTGATGTTTCTCATTGACACATAACTTTAGATATAAAGGAAGAACGTTTAATGACAATAGTCTTTGAACGGTCCTTAAATAATCAGTGAACTAAATCAACATCAGAGTTTTTGGGTTACATTTTCAAATACTTAATTATAGATTTAAATGTTTCTCTCCTCATTTTTCTCTGTTAAATTGAGTCCCATATAGGTTTCAATACCATTTCAAAACACTCAGTAAGGCAAGACCAACACCCTTTTCTTCCTTTCTGTACTGCATCTAATAAAGTTGTAAAAGTTTAAGTGAATACACCAATTCTGTGGAATATATATATATTTATTTATTTATATTTACTCTGATTATTTCCAAAAGGAATTTGAAGCTGCTTCCTGATAAAGAGTGATGAGTGCCAGACATGAGTATTTTTTTTAAAAGGATTTAGCACATTAATTGCCACACAAAAAAAATCAAAAAATTTTCCTTGTGGCCACAGTGTTTTATTATGAAAATAGAATTAAAACTTTGCATATAATTTAAAGGTAAACATAAATAGAAAAACAAAGTTTATTGACTTCTATTCATTTAATCCACATTTTTAGAATTGAATTGTCAATATTAATTATAGCAATAAGAACATCAACAAGTAAGATTTTATATATGCTTCATGAGGCCCTGGGGTCAAAACAAGAGTAAGTTAAATACAACTCTCATGGCAGTTAATGTGTTAAGTATCTCTATTCACAGCCTAGAAAATCAGGCCCATTAATTCCCAAACCAACTCTGTTTTGTAGACCACAACCATCATCAGTCTTAGGCTGGCTATGAGAAAAGGCTGAGATGTGACAAGCTAAAGCCTATGGCAACCTTTGTTAAAGGAAACATACAAGTTTTTATAAATTTGATAACTTCTTACAAAAGATTCTTTGGTTCCTGTAAGCAATTCTCTAGGGCTCACTACCTATCGCTTAATAATTTTAGTATTTTCAGAAAAGTCCTTATAGAGTCTGATTGATTTCTTCTAAGCACTCTAATTCATGTATTACAGCTTCTATGAGGTAACTTCTGGTGCTAACCTAAGAGATTATACTATTGAATAAATAAGCAAAAGTGATTTTATATATAATTAGAGTTTATCTGTCATAATAATTTAAGTTTGATACGATTTTTTGTTAAGAAAGCAATATTCACTCTAACTTTTCTGAGACTATGGTAACTATAACCATGTCAAAAGCCACATCAGAAAATAATTAATAGTTCTTTTCACTCCTCATATGCATTGGCTTCTACAAGGGAGGCAGTATTACATGTTTAAGGCACAGTTTTGCCAGTGACACTAGATATATGACTGTGAAAATTATTTACCCTATCATATAAGGTATTTGTGAGAATTAAATAATGTAATCTATGTAAAAAACTTACTCCAGTGCCAGGGAAATATTAAGCACCTCCTACGTATAAGCTTTCAACATCGTCATCATCAAAAAATACAGAAAAGCACTTTCCTATACATCCTATCTTATAAATTGTAATATATCCAGTGAATATATCTATATTTACATCATATGATAACACAGACATATTGTACAAAATAGTATTGTGTTTTGGCTCATGTGAAATAATGTTTTTAAAATATTCGTCTTGAGAGTAACCTGATAGTGATACTACGCCCACTTATAAATAGCAAATAATGAATTTATGTTCCTCTCCTAGGTTTTAATTTTTTTCCCTGAAAAGAAGTCCTTGTCCTTGCCATTGTCCAGATTCTAATTCATAGGTGGAAATGCTCTCAGGAGTCTTTAACTCAGTCAGGTCCTAGATTCTACTTGGTTAATAATTCTTATTTTCGTCCAAGTACAGTTGTTTTATCCCATCTCTTTTTCTATTGAGTCCAGGGTTTTCTCATCTGTCTTAGACTTAGGGGCTTGGCCATAATATTGGCCTCTCAGATTGTCACATCCTGTCTCCAAAGCTCTCTTTCCTGCAGCATTATCTTGAGCTAAGCTTATCTGTAGGAGAGATTTTATCTTGGTCTGCACTCAGCAGATAACACAATTTCCCTCCAAGTTCCTTAATGTATCTGTACCAGGCACTCTATTTCTAAAACTCAGATCACCAGCTGGGGCCCAGAGCATATGAACCAGGACCGGTTACTCTTCTCCCAAGTAGTTACGTGGATTAATGACTTCTTTGCCCCACTACACTGGACCTCTTATGACTTGAATCAACTTGCTTTGCTTTTAGCATGTTCTGCTTTAAACAGCTCAGCTCTCTTTCCCAGAGCAGGCTACCTTGGTATAGAAATAGATTTGTTATGTACAATTATTTTTTCTAATACTGTTTATTAGAACTAGAGTTGTTCTACTTCAGTCCTTTTACTCTCTCCACATTCTAAGTATAGTTGTGTTATGTATTTTCTCTACATACGGTGAACACCATATCAGATCTTTTGTTTCAACCATAAAATATAATTAAAGAAAACTTAGAAGTTGAATGATAGTCTATAATGTCTGCTTCACTTTTTATCTTTTGTTCTTTTCCTGAGGGTATAAGCCTTTTTGTTGTTGATATTTTATTTTTTTGTTTCTAGAGCTTCCTTTAGCCATTCTTCGAGAGGTCTGCTAGTAACACATTCTGTTACTTCTCTTTCATCTGAGAATGTCTTTATTTCATCTTCATTCCTGAAGGATAGTTTCACTGGTGTAAGATTCAATGTTAACAGAACTTTTCTTTCACTACTTAAAAATGTCACACTTCTTCCTTCTGGCCTCCGTGGTTTCTGATGAGAAGTCCACTTAATTCAAATTCATCTTTCTTTATACATAATGTATCATTTGTTGCTGGTATTTTAAAAGTTTTTTATTTGGTCTTCAGTGTCAAGATGTTTAGTTATGACATTTCTAGGTATGAATTTCTTCAGGTTTATCATATCTGTAAGTTTGCTCAGCTTCTCGAATCTTTAAATAAACATTTTTCACCAAATTTTGGAAGTTTTCATCTGTTTTTTCTTTTATGACTTTTTCAGTCCCACACATTTCTCCTTTTTTTCCTGGGACTCTGATTATAACAATGTTAGATCTTTTGTTATCATCCTACATATTCCTGTGGATCTGCTCATTTTTTTCAATCTATTTTCTCTTTGTTGTTCAGATTGGGTAAATTCTATAGACCTGCGTTCAAGCCCACTGATTCTGTCTTCTGTCATCTCCACTCTACTGCTGAGACCACCTAGTTACTTTTTAGACATAGACAAGTTTGTTCTAAAATTTACATGGAAAGAGAAAGGCCATAGAATAGTCAAAACAATTTTGAAAAAGAAGAATAAAATGTGAGGAATCTCTCTTTCTGATGTCACTGCTTATTATATAGCTGTAGAAATCGAGACAGTGTGGAACTGGCAAAGGAATGGACACATAAATGAATAGAACACGAAAGAACACCCAGAAATAGATACACAAAACTATGCCCAATTAATTTTTGAGAAAAGAGCAAAACCAATTCAATAAAGGAAGGAAAGCCTTTTCAATAAATGGTGCTAGAACAATTAGTCCATTGGCAAACAAACAAACACACAAACAAATCAATAAATAAGACATTTATGTAAACTTCATACCTCACACAAAGATTAATTCAAAATAGATCATGGACTTAAATATAAAACTTTTAAAAGAAACATAGGAAAAAGTCTTTGGGACTAAAAGTAGACAAGTAGTTCTTAGAGTTGACACCAAAAACATGATCCATAAGAGAAAAAAAATTGATAAATTAGACCTCGTCAAGTTAAAAAAATTATTCTGTGGGGCAAAAAATGTTGAGAGGTTAAAAAAGCAAATTTAGATTTGGGATAAAATATTTACAAATCAACCAAGGCCTTGTATCTCAAATATATGAAGAGCTCTCAAAATTCAACATTAAAATAAATTAGAAAATAACCAAAACACATGCGTACGTGTTTCATCAAAGAGAATATAAAGATGGCAAATAAGCATATGAAAAATGTGCAATATAATTAGCCATTAGAGAATCAAAAATTAAAATCATAATGAGCTATGACTCTATACCTATCAGAATGGATAAGATGAATAATAGTGCTAACATCAAATGCTGATGGGGGATGTGTAGAAACTGGATTGCTTATATATTGCTAGTGGCTCTGACTGCAAAGTAGTACAACCACTCTGCAAAACAGTTTGGCAATTTCTTTAAAAATTAAACATGAATCTACCATAGAACCCAGCAAATGTATTTATGAGAATTTCTTCCAGATAAATGAAGACTTATTTTCATACAAAAAATATGTACATGGATGTTCATAACACCTCTACTTGCAATAGCCTCAAACTGAAAACAACCCAGATGTCCATCAGTGGGTGTATTGTTAAACTGTGGCACATCTATAGTATGTAATACTGTTCAATGATAAAAATGAATATACTATTGACACATACAACAACTTGGATGAACCACAAGGAAATTATGCTGGATGGTAAAAGCCAATTGTAAAAAGATATCTATTGCATGACTTAATTTATGCAGCATTCTTCATTTCATTATAGAATGGGAGGACAAATTCATGGTTGTTAGGGATTAAAGATGCAAGGGCATCTTTTTGTGACTACAGATGCAAGGCATCTGGAGTGTGACTGTAGAGGAATAACAAAGTAGAGTCTTGTGAGAGTCCAGTTGATTATCTTGATTGTGGTGGTGGGTACACAAGCTACATATGATAAAATTGCACAGAGCTATACACACACACACACACACACACACACACATACAGGAGTACAGGTATAACTGTTGAAATCTGAACAAGCACTATAGATGTAGAATGTTAATTTCTTGGTTTTGATATTGCACAATTGTTATATAAAACATTGACTTTGGAGGAGGTTAGGGGAAGAGTGCAATAGATGTCCCCACACATTTATTTGAAACCTCTTGTGAATTTATAATTATTTCAAAATAAAAAAGTTGAATAAATTACAAATCTTCTGTTTGTCTATAGATAATAACAAAGTGAAAAGTTAAGCCATGGAATGGGAGAACGTATTTCCAACATGTATTACCAACAAAGGGTGAATGGCCAGATTATATAAAGAGTATATACAACTGAATAAGAAAAAGGCAAACTAATTTTTTAAATGGGCAAAGGATGAGAACGGGCAACTTCAAAACAGAAAATTGACATACACAAAAAACTGACGAACAGCCCTATCAAAAGGTGGGCAAAGGAGATGAACATTTCTCCATTCTTGAAGAGATAGCTCTTTCCTATATATTAATAAAAAATGTGAAAGCAAGAAGAGTTGTTCCAAATAACAATCGACACAAACCACCATATTTAGAAACAGTAGGAGTAGTTAAGAATTCAGAAGTGCATGACTCATTGGAAAGAGGCAACCACTGCTCAGTGCTAGCGGTTTGAGTGAATTACAGGCACAGATCTGCCAGTTACACAGAAAATTCAGACCTAAATGTAGAAGTGTTGATGTGGCCAAACAAAACCTGTTTGCTAACTTTGGGTTTACACATCTTTTTGTAGATCTCTGACCAAGCAGATTCTTATTTCAGTAATTTGCCCCTGAAAAATGTTCAAGAACTCTTGAAGTACCCTGCACTGACGTGTGTGACATGGTTCTACATTGCTGAATCTCAGCCTTGCATTTCAGTTTCCTGGTGCCTGGGCTTTGCCAACTGCAGCTCAAAGTGTTTTGTATATTCTTTATTTTTGCAGTCAGATTAATGGCTTCCCAAAGATGCCTTCATCATAATCTTTGCAGTCCGTGACTGTGTTATATTAAGTGCAAATGAAATTGAGGTTGCTAATCAACTGACCTTAAAATAGGAATATTACCCTGGATTATTAGTATCAAATATAATCATAAGGTCCTTAAATGTGAAAGAGAAAGAAGAGTTTGTGTTAGAGTAATGAGATGTGGAAAAATTCAGCCGCCAATTACTGTTTTTGAGGATGGAAGGGGATCATGACCCAAAAAATACAGGTAACCTCTAGAAGCTAGAAAAGGCAAGAAAATGGATCTCTCCTAGAGCCTCCAGAAAAGAACATAGCCCTGCCAGCACCTTGATTTTAGACTGGCGAGACCCATTTCAGACTTCTGACATCCAGAACTGTAAGTAGTTAATTTGTGTTGTTTTAAACAAATATATTTGTAGCAATTTATTACAGTAGCAACAGGAAACAAATACACTCACTCAGGTAATTTCAGTGTTGCTATTACTGACTCATCTTGATTATTAACCTTTCCGTGCTTTTCATTTGCTAATTGGCATTACTGAAATTTGATCTGTCCAATCGAACATCTCTTTTTATCTACACGTGTGGTCCTAAACTATCTTAGATACCATGAACTTTGGTTTTATAATCTAAAATATGCTGACCTTACAGCCTTGATGGAAAAGTAAATTTAAATATCGCATGTAAAGCAAGTACTTAGTATAGTGTCTGACTCATAGTGAGATTTAAAAAATCTAGATAACATTATGTTTATTATCTTATCCTTGTTAAATTTTTACACAGTTTTGTCAGGTGATGTAGCTCCTCAGCTGCAACTTTCCTTCCTCACTCTGGAGTACATTTATGAATCCGTAATCAAGGCTTTACTCTGTTTAGCGACATTCACATTTATACTTTTCCTTCAGGCTCATCTTGGCCCACAAGCCATACTTTCTGTATTTACAGGTCAGGGTCTCTACCCTTGCGCTGGCATATCACAGTCAGTTTTATTTAGTAGTCACAGGAATCCCATGTCTAACACATTGACTATTGTCTGTTGTTAAAGATTAGAGCATTAAAAGTGATCTTGTTAGGAGGTAGAAATTCATGCACTCAGAATGACACATAACACAACTCGACAGTATGTGTATAATGTGTCTTTAAAATGTGTCTTTATAATGTGTCTTTAAAATAAAATTATCTTACTTCAAAAGCATGTCCAATTCACCACTGGTGGATGCAGCAAAGTTTTGACAACCTTTGATAAAATATTTGACAAAAATCTTTAATAAGATATTTAGGATAGGAATTAAGACCAATCACTTGCATTTTTTTCCTCTCTGGCTTGCTGCCAAAAAAAAAGGTAGAAAATAATAATAAAAAATTATTGAATACCTCTAGTTTTCAAATGCACTGCTTTAAGACCTTAATTCAGATTAACTCATTTAATATTTCTCGCTTTTACAGAGGAAAACTGAATCATAGAGAGGCTAAGTAGTTTGTCCAAGGCCAAGATGGTAAATGACAAATTCAGGGTCTGAATCCTGGTAGAAATAATAGAACTTGAAATTTTAAGTGTCACATGACTCAGACAAATAATGACAACCTCAAAATAATATGTATTATGGGCACTGAAAATTATTGTCATATTATTTATTGAAAAGTATGATTTTTATTTTTAAGTTTTTTAAAAATAATCATCTTATTTGATTTTTCTGCCAAGAGAAATACAGAAGTTCTGTATTACAGAGTGAAGAAACAACAATCTATTATGATTTATTGAAATAGTACTATCTTATAAATAAAAAAGAATAAATAGATTACAAAGCAGCATACCTATCTGATACAGTAAGATCGTGGAATTTCATTAGTTTTATGGAAATATATTTAAAATATCAGCCTAGTAGCTATTAAAAGGCATAACTGTATAGATGAAGATTAAAAAGTCAGAAATCAGAGATAAAATAGCATTTACAGGCTGGGCGCAGTGGCTCACGCCTGTAATCCTAGCACTCTGGGAGGCCAAGGTGGGTGGATTGTTTGAGCTCAAGAGTCCAAAACCAGCCTGAGCAAGAGCGAGATCCCGTCTCTACTAAAAATAGAAAGAAATTAATTGGACAATTAAAAATATATAAAAAAAATTAGCCGGTCATGGTGGTGCATGCCTGTAGTCCCAGCTACTCGGGAGGCTGAGGCAGGAGGATTACTTGAGCCCAGGAGTTTGAGGTTGCTGTGAGCTAGGCTGACGCCATGGCACTCTAGCCCGGGCAACACAGTGAGACTCTGTCTCAAAAAAAAAAAAAACAAAAACAAAAACCAAAAAAACCCCACAGAATTTACAAATATGTTCTGATGTTTTTGTTAACTACATATTAAATTTTTGAAAATCACCTTTTATTTCCTTTTGAGTAAGATGCCGACACATTTTTTTACTACAAATATTATAAAGAGGTTTATTCATAGTGACCCATTTCTGCTCTTGATTTTCTAAACATTTTATTATATAAATTTTTCTATTAATTTCAATGAACAAAAAATGTTTAAAATCCACATTAAACAGATTCTAGGGAGATTTTTCTAGTATAATGTTATATAAGATAACATGTGTTTTCTATGCTTTCTATATTTGTACAGTTGTTTAACAGTGTTTACAGAATCCCCAAGAGCAGCTGCATACGTGTGTGTATTGTGTATATATGCACTTTATATATATATAAAAAGATGAATGTCATCATTTTGAGTTATGTAATTCTCCTAAATAAGACTTGCCAAAGAGGTAAGGTTTGCCTTTGATTCAATATTAGCATTGACTGATGTACAATTTATAAAGCTATCTCACAAATTAGAAAATTTTGGTATGTGCATTATGAGAAGCACTATGAACCTTGTCATTCTTTGTCATATGACATGGTTAATTACACAGTGGATAATTACAAACATGCAATAAAAGCTACAAAATGGCTTTAAATTTTAGCAACCTCATTTGAAAAAGCTATTTGTAATGAATTTATTTAATATATCATTTTAAATGTTTCTTTTGAGAATGTCTAAATATCTGAAGCATGATATTTTTTAAGAGCAATTTTTCAATTTCCTGACTTGTTCCATTATATATTGTACATATGATTATATATATGATTCTCAATAATATGTATAATAATGATATATTAATAATAATATATATTATATATTATATATGATTTGCATGTATTAGCAGGCAATATTATAAATAAGTCTTTTGAAGAACGAGTGAAATATAATGACTTTAGGTAACAAAAGACACAGAATACACGAGAGATGCTTAGTTAACTTATGGAACACCAGCGTTTTCATTGTCTCTTCTTTAATTACCACAGGATGACACTACATTTTGTGGGGCTATGATATTTCTTTTTTTAAGAAATGAAGACCAAGAAGTAGAAGTTGGGCCCTAAAATACAAAATAATACTGCTTCACTGGTTTGAGATCTACTCTCTCTATCAACAAAGCTAAACTGTGTTTTAAAACCAATGTGATAATGTTACTAATATTAGCATATTAAAAAAGTAATATAGACCTGGTTTAATCATGGTATTGACACTTACTGATTAAGCAAGTATGTACAATCTACTTCAACTCTTAGACCCTGATTTCTTGTCTGTAAAATGAGTATAATATCTGCAACATCAGAAAATAAATATTAAAATAAATTCGATAAAATAAAATAATATGTTGACATATGCAAAGTAGACCTGAGATATAGTATGCATTGAAAAATTTGATCCTTTTTATTGACCATAGAGAAATGTTGTATATGTTCCCTAAACCATGCACATAATCACAGAATCAGTGACAGTAAATAGAAAATGTTTTTTTCACAGGATGTTTTGTCACATTTTAGTGTTTAAAATGATTTTAAAATAATTTTACACTACAATTTGTGCTTAGAAGCATAGTTTGTAAAAAGTGTAATGCACGCACTACATTTACTGTGTTATACAAGCCACCCTAAGTAAACAAGTGACATTTAAGTAGCTATCTTGCTGTTCTCTGTGAGGCATTGTATATGTGAGAGTCGGTCAGCTTTTTGAAAACATTCTGTCATGAACTTTAACTGAGAAACATCAAAACAAGGTGGTTTCCCTCTTACCTATTATATTAATCTTCTTTCTATGAGGTCTTAGAATAAGAAATGGTATGCTAGGCAAAAAAAGTGTATTTGATTTTATTTTAAATGTTTCATTTGTGAAAAATAATATACATTTTTCTCTTAGGTATACCACAGGCATTCTTAATTATCTTCATGGATATGACCGTACAGTGTGGAATGGGTAACAAAGAGACAAATTTCACTAGAACAAAGGAATAATATTGGAAATGTATTAGGACTAAGGTTAAAAAACTGGCTACCTAGATCAGATCGTAGTGAAATTTGTGGGCTAATGAGATGAGTTTAGTTTGGCAGCATTTTCACTGGAAATCTATTGGATATAAGTCTAAACTTTCAGTAGAAAGGTTTTAATTTGCTTAGATTGGGGGTAAGCGGGTTGTGAATTAAAAACTGGAATGAGAAAATTAAAGATAAAGATTTGGGAAGAATTTTTAAAGGCAAATTGTCACTATCAGAATATAAAAATAAATCTTTTGTAGTAGGAAAAAAAAAAGCCAGAAAACATCATGGTGAAAAGAATACTTGAGGACTATTGATCCAGCTGTAGGGACAGTATGGATTCTGAATACTATTTTCCCAATCCATTCTATTATATAATTATGAGTCTTACTCATAATTGCTACTCTCAGAAAATAGACTTGCCTCCTATCCTAAACCAAGACAAATGCTATTCTTCTACTGAAAGATACTTCTAGTGTGCATTGATGCGTGTAAAAAACATATTGAGAAAAAAAAGTCTTAACAGTATTTTCAAACAGAAAAGTAATTCCAGGGATACCTTTTGTTTTACTTGGATATGATTGCAAATTGTCATTGTAAACAACCATCCTAACAACCTCAGATAATGCAGATTCAAATAAAATACACCCAGAAAATGTATCTACTCTGAATAACTCTGCATTTCTTTTGCTTGGTTATCCACACTTAGACAGTCAATTCTGATATCTCTAATGGATAATAATTATGCTGATTATTCTATTGCTAATTCATATATGCATGAATGGTAGCCTATAAAAATGTACAATAGTTCAATTCAGGGGGACAAAGGGATCTGGCAAGTGACGTCTCATGGTCAGACAGGAAGTCTCCTGTCTTTACAGGAAGACTTCTAAGGGATTCTATGCATCAAAAATCCACAAGTATCTATTTTCTACAAAAAAAAAAAATGCTTCAAACAGCTGCTTACTTTCTATCTGTAACTTTCCTTTTCCATGTTCTTTCATTTCTCTGATTACATTAGGGAAAATTCTTGATTAGGAGCCAGTGGTCTTAACACCTGCTAATCTCCCTTTGAACAAGGAGAGTGTTTGCCAGGCTGGGCCATCTGCAGGCAACAGAGAGCTAGAGTGGCACCAGGGGGGCAGGATGCAGTGGGTATTCAAATCCGCATATCCTGAATCTTTGAATCAAGAGGGTTTCCTTCATTGAACACTTGAGTGGGGTCTCCTAGCAGCTAAGGAAGCCCTGTAGATGTGCAATTAAAAGAGTCCATTATTCCCTAACACAGTGAGATTGTAGCTACTCCTCATTCCCATAGAATTGAGCCAGCTCCTGTGCCTACTGGAGAGTATGTGCTCATTCTCCAGGAAGTGCATGGCAGCCCCTCCACTGTGGGAAGATGAATGTGAAGGGCTGTAGTATGTTCCCCTGCAGTGGAAAGCAGCTTATACGTTGTTGAAAAGGATGTGGTGTTTAAACTAGCACCTGGGCTCTCCTAATATCCATGCCCGTCAAGCCTGACTTAAAATTTAATGAGATCTTTTGTAGAAAGAATATTCTATACATATTTTTAGTACACATCAAATCTTTGACCACAAATGAAATAATGAAACCCCATATTTAATGTGACCAAAGTCAAGAAATATTAGCTGAAGTTCTCTATCCTCTGTTTCCCAGATCTTTTACCTTCATTTTGTCTTGTAATTTAATCAAAAACATGTATTGTTCATGCATTATATGCCAGGCACCATTTATGAATTAGCACTGTAATAGAGAATAAGATAGAAATGGTCCATGCCTCAATGGAACTTATAGCTAAGGGCAGAAAATAAACAATACAATAAGAGAAGAAAGAGTTACTATGGAAACAAAAAAATATTTCAAATAAAGGAGTGTGAATAAATTAGCATCATAGTCAGGTTTTTTATCAATTTAGTACAACAGTAAATACAGTAATTTTTTAAATTAAAAATATAGAGATATATGTAAAATTTATTCATGAGAACATGCTGAGGATTTTGATTACGAAGATGTAGTGTATATTCTTGAAAGTATATCACAAAACTTCAACAAAGTATTCTTCGACTGCCGATTTTGTGATTAAGGGGGGCATGAATTCATCAAAAACCATAAATGAATGCATTAATTGAAAAATTTTCCCTAGGGTAATTAAAATCTTATTGTACCTTATAGAAACAAACATTCAGGTTTTGTTTTGCTGTGTTTTTTAAAATTTATTCTACTTGGTGTTTCTTTATTTGTGAATCATTTTAATATTAAGTAAGGAATTTGTTTATTGTGGATTGTAAATGTAATACCAAAATCATGATTTAAGGAAGGTTGTATCATACAATAAATAACTTAATATTAGTTTAAATTGAGGTTCAATGTATTCTGACATTATTAATTTATTTTCTGAGCACTAGTTCTTAAATAAATTGGAGGACAATGAAGTTTCATGACCCATTTGAATATGAGATTAAAACTCTGAATTATCTTCTCAAAATATGTATGTACCATTGTTTTTCCACAGACTCCAGGTCCTCATCAAGATATACAGAGTAGGGTTTTGTCATTGATTCTACCTTATTTTTATTGATGGATAAGATTACAATATAGAAAAGGAAACTGGCAAAAGTATGGAAGTTATTTTTTCATACTAGAAAAAATAACATAAAGTGTGTTTGGTAACCCAAGACAATAAACTCGACATAATAATACTGAACATATGATAGGGAAAATATAAGGAAGGGTCTATATTTAAGATAAATTATCACAGGAAGCAATAATGGCACTTATTTATTTGCCATGGGCATACATACCTCGAGTTCTAATAATAAGTGTTGGTTCCATATTTATGAAAGTTCTGCTAAACTAGAGAGCGTCCAAAAGGAAATGTGACAAGGATAATAGTGTCTACAAGCAGTCACTTGAGCAACATCTCTTCAAATACCTCAATCCTCTCTCTGTGATGAGGTAGGAATTAGCAGCGGTTGGTGCATTTTTCCATTTGATGACAGGTCCTTAAGTGCAAACACTGTTTAATTATTTATCCCTAGCACGGTGCTCCATAAATATTTGTTGAGTAAATGAAGGTATTATACAGGGATTAAAAAAACCCCAAATAAAGAGAAATGCTCAAATTATTAGCTGACAGAGACTAGTGGGCTCACATCTTTGAAAATGCTCCAGTAAACAATGAATTATTATTTATTAGGAAGAAGAAATATTTGAATTGAGAATGAGATAAATAAAGATAATTTCTAAGTTCCTATTCTATTTGAGTAGTATATGACATCTTCATAAAGGGACACTCCCTTTTCTTCATAGAATATAAGGGTACAAAGAAAATTAGGGATTTATTGACTTTTTATCTAATAATTTATATATCAAAATGATGATACCTCTATTTCCAATAAATTTATTAATGTTCCAACACAGACAACCATTTAAACTGCAAAATATTATCTCTTGATAGAAAGTTGTAAAATAAATCCTTTTGGGCATTTGAAATAGCAATCACTACATATTTCCAAGTGAATGCTATAAAAAAAGGACAACTGCAATTTCATCTTCAGATGAAGCATTCCCGAGGATCTTGGCTCCATGAAATTATCAGTAATCAACTCTATAGAATCTGGAGATTGCTTAGTCTGAAACAAAAGTTTGGAAAATCAAACAGAAGAAAATCATACCAATGTTAAAATAATTATTTTGATATTAACAAAATACATTAAGTACACTTAAAATTTTCTTCTGGTATGGATATATTAGATTATTTCCACCTTAATTTTAAACATACAATAAAACATACAATGGAAGTTCATTTTTATTGTGGGAACCAATGAAATTGTGCTAGTATCAGGCTGTTTGCACACGTTTTGTATATTGGCTTTCAATCCATGCAAATGTATTATTTCATTAGGAAGCATGATTTGGCTCCATAGATTGTCATAATGTGTGTGTGTCATTAGGAGATTGTACTCTCAAATCCTTCCAAAGAATGTTGTTGATAAATTAAGATGACAAAATGAGCTCATGAGACCAGTTTTAAGGATAATAGAACAAAGAATAGAAAAATGAAGAAAAGATTAGAGACGAGCCATTTTTTGTACAACTAACATATTTAAAAGGCAGAAAGTTAACACAAATGATGATAATAAATAGTTTATTTGCTGCTTTTGAATGCCATCTTTAATACTATATATAAAGAAAAATTTTGAGTTTTTGTTTTTTGTGTGCTGTTTTTACTTTAACAGTATACAAAGAAGAAGTGGAGTCCATATATAATCTTACAAGAATAACAGGTGGATGAAATGAAGAAGTATCATTCATTGTGTTACCATATCTCCCTTAGAACTTTCTGGTTTCTCATTTTCAACTATTGGACTTATTAATTGTAGACTCTATAAGGAACATTTATATTATCTCTGCAATCTACACAGCGCAAAAGTTCATTTAAAAGTTACTTTCAATAATATATGCCAAATATTGTCTGTCAAAAATGTTTTCACTGGCATTGCATTTCAGGATGGCAGGTTGTAACTCATGATACTCAGCCCACCTTTCAAAAGTTTTTCAACGCTCTCATTATTATTCTCTTAGTTGTTAAATCAGCCAACCCCTTAAAAATCATTATAGAACCTTCCTGTAAACTCCAAACACTAAATGATTGACTTGAGAAACTAGAACAATGAAAGTTATTTGTTGAGTCACTGTTATGTGATTGGCAGTTGGGCTTATAAACAAAACAAAGGAAATAAAAACCTCATTTTCATTTGATAAATATTTACTGGTTTAACATGGTTCTCATCTTAATTTGGCTTCCCAATCAGAAAGAAGTGTGTTAGCTAATGAGTTGATACAAATTTCTGGTCTACTTGGCAATTAGAGTTTTCAAAATAAATTAATATATAATCCTTCTGGATAATTAACCAATCATTTATTTTTACATTTGATTTGCATGAAACTAATCATCAAAATCTACTCTTATTCAGTGTATAATAAGAAAAAAACAACAGACTGACAGACTGTTTTCTCTTACTATACTT
>CAUYSK010063291.1:0-13666 GCA_963575035.1 Avahi laniger | reverse complement strand
TTATGATGAGATTACTTCAAAAAAGATGGTGATAAGAGGTGCGGTGATGCAACAAAGTTCAAAAATATATCTCAGCTTTGGTTGTCTTTAGAATCATCTAGGGAACTTATTTAAAATTCTGATTTGTAGACTTCAAACCCTCTAAATTGTGATTTATTAGGTTCAAGAAAATATTCCAAAATTAGTAAGTTAAGCAGTGTTCCTGAATTCTGAAACTATTGATTTGCTGAATACATCTTGGGCAACATTTTCCTTGAGGTAAGTGTCAATCCATTTCCCTAATGAGATGTTATTCCACTGAAATTAATTTGAGAATTTATTTCTTTAATGCTGCCAAGAGTCTTATTATTCTATAAAAATATAATAAATACATTTGGGAAAACAAACAATACTGTGCTGTATTAGGCCAGAAATCTGAGGTATTTTACTATACTTCACAGATTCAGATGTTGGTTTTTTTCTGAAATAGGACTGATGGAATCTTCCATGTGGTTATTAGGTCTAGTGCAGGGTAAATAGGAGGCAAGGAGGTGGTTAAGGGTGGAGATCAGGAGCCAAATTGTACCTAGGAACCAAATAATAGATAGGAACTGTCTCTTGGTGGTAACATACGTAGTAAAAAGTTCGTATTAACCTTTAACTGACTTAGAGCTCATTACCGTCTAATTAGCATAACATGGTAGAACTTCTTGGGAAAGTCTGGACAAGATGCTTGGGCAGAAAGGAAACTGTTATATAACCTACCCTGTTATGTAACTTGTCATATAATCTGTTATATAACATCAATCTGTCAATCACTCCCAAAGGTGGGAAATGACAACCAATCCTGTCAGGGGAAAGGCGGGACAAACTAGTGGGCTTACAAAAAGCAACATGTGCTCAGCCTCCAGCGTCTTTCTCCACTTCTGGAGACTGACCTGTTCCACTCTCTCTGGAACTTATTTTCCCTTTGTGTAGCTTTCTTTACTTTCATTCTTTCTTTTATGTGATAAACTATTTGTATAAAATTGCTCTGTGTTTGTGATCACTCTCTCATCGTCTCTGCTTGGTACCAGTACTCATTCTCGACACTGGGAACTGGGGGACCAGGGAACATCCACACAGACAACCTAACAGTTAAACCTGATATTTAATGTTTTATTAAAAATAATTTGTATGATAATTTATTAATAGACTATTTTATAAAGTTCATATTGATTGCTCTTATCTCTGCACATTCAATTCATGCTTACTACTAGTATATAGACAGTTTGTTAAGGATACCTCAGAATCTTTTGTTACACATTATTAATTTACTCATCAAAATGTTTGAATCCACAACTTTGAAATAAAGGTAGGGGACCAGAGAAGGCAAAGTGAACAGGACATGCAGTAGTATCTTATCAGAGCTACAGTGTGGAAAAGTTAACTGAGGGAGGCCTGAGTTTTCAATCCTGGTCCTGACACTGCCCATGACTTCCCCATGTATTTGTATAGCACTCTAAATTATCAATCTGCAGAGGAACGATATATTGATAAGCTCTGGATATAATAATCCTGTGTAGTTCAGTATTTTTTGTAATTATATTTTTGAATGAAAATAATGCAGTTCATCTTATTTCGGAGTATAAGATCTAAATGAAATAATGTTTATGAAAGTGCTTTAAAATTTGTGTCTTTCAGCAATATTCTCATAATAAAAGTCAAGTTTTATGTTAAAAATAGCATACTTTTTAACTACAAAAGGGCTATACTAAGTCCTAAAATGTTCAGAAATATACACTAAAATAAAAGAAAGAACAATCAATTTCATGAGCAAAATATTGCTAGCTGAAAGTAACCAATGTTTACTACTGGAAAACATTCTTTGTAACAGCTCTCATTTGTTTCCTGTTTTGTTTTGTTTCATTTTGGTTTTGAGGCAGTCTCACTCCATTGCCTAGGCTGGAATTCAATAGTACAATTATAGCTCCCTGCAGCCTGGAACTCCTGGGCTCAAGGGATCCTCCTGACTCTGTTTAGCTGGGACTATAGGCACACTCCTCATTGGGTCTTGGAAGGAAAGTTTAGAATTTACAATTTTTAACCAATTTTTAAAATAATATTAAACATTACTAATATTCAGAGCATGGATCGACACTGCCATACTATGTATGTGTTAGATCATCACATATTTTAGATGTTAAGGAGCTATTTAAGGAAAAAAATGGAAGAGCTACATTTAAGAAAGCGTAAAATACACAAAGAGTGCAATGCGCACCACCCGAAGGATGGACACATTTGAAACTCGGACTTAGGGGGAGAGAGGGGGACAAGAGCACCATACGTAACCTAAACATCTGTACCCCCATAATATGCTTAAATTAAAAAAAAAGCATAAAATTTTCTCCCTCTGATATATTCTGAAATGCAGTACTTTCAGAATATTGCAATCCATTGCCATTTTTATGCTGCAGAATGATATAGATATTGTCATTTTATTTTTAAGAAGACATTTAAATAGTAGACTATATTAAATACAGTGTAATACCATGGAGAATGAGATTGGAATTAACCTGCAACATATACATATTTGCTAGCTGTCCATGAAAAAAAAATTACAAAGCTTGGGAAGTCTGTCAGCTATAAACACACTCATGTATCAACATTTTAAATATTGGAAAATAGCACTTACAAATATGATAAGTTAAATCTATTAGATAGGAGCTTGGGTAATAATTCCCCCCCCCCAAAGTGTCTAATTGGCATTGGGGAAATGGAAATTCACTACCTTAGATTTAAAACTTTTTTCATAGCCAGTAGTTAGAACTGGAAAATGAATGAGATCATTTTAGCAAGCAGCACCAAAGAAGTTTTTTGTTTCATTTATATTTAGTTTTCCTCGGAATGTATTTTTTGTTGTAATTTAGAAAAAAACAAATTTGAAGCACACTGAAATGAGAATCTCTTGAAGTAATTCTTTCAAGTCTTAAACCCCAAATTTTAAATATGAATGTGAATAATCAATCACAAATTATTAAATATTATATATAAGTAATGAAACATTTAAAATAACTTATTTTATCTTTTTTTCACTATTTTTAAACTTAAATATTTTTATCTCTTTTATATTGTTAAAATGGTAATAGGAAATTACAAGTATAAATAAACAAACATATGTTAATGGTAAAATTCAGTATTTTTTAATTGGTAATAAAATTTGATCCAAATCATTTGGAAACTAAAACAATGTATTTTACAATCCATTGTTCAAATATTAAGTCATTCCTTATACATTTTTGAACGCGTGGTCTTGGAATAAAGGGGAGTATTTATGCAAAACAAGAATTAAAAGGAATTGGATATGTATACTTTGCTAGGAAATTTAGATTCTGGGCTGGGTACTGTGGCTCATGCCTATAAGCCTAGCATTTTAGGAGGCTGAGGTGGAAGGATCTCTTGAGGCTTGGAGTTGGAGACCACCCTGTACAACATAGCCAAATCTCATCTCTACAAAAAATTTTAAAAGTATCGGACTGCAGGGGGTGCACGGACAGAGGCTGAGGCAGGAGGATCACTTGAGCACAGGAGTCTGAGGTTGCAGTGAGTTATGATGACACCACTGCACTCTAGCTCAGGACATAGAGCAAGACCCTGCTCAAAAAAAAAAAAAAAAGGAACAGAAATTTAGATTCTATTTTTTCATATAGATTTTTAAAAACATACAATTATTTCAAGCAAATAATGTATGCAGTTTTTATTGTGTATTTAACATGTATTACATTAAGAGTAAAAATTACTTTAAAACCCAGCTAAATTTAGAATTCTAAGTTGAAGTTTTGTTATCACCATAAAAAGAGTAAAAAATAATTACTTGTTTCTTCCAATTTAATATTCTTTAAATAATAAGAGCAAGAATGCAGCATAACAGAGATTTATGCAGATGGTGATTCTTTTTATTTATGTAAGGGTTTCCAGTATGTTATGAGCGCACTGAAACTACAAAGAAGGAATTATATATAAATGATTCATCCAAAGCTTTTCTAAATTACTAGAAATTTCAGATGCATCTAGCCTGTTACTAATTATTTTTCTATTTTATTTTATTTTAAGATTTAATAGTTGGATTTGATTTCTTCCAGTTTGGACTATTTATGAGTTTCTTCAGGTGATTCTAAAACTTTTCCCTCAGTGTTTAATTTTAGTATTGGAATATCAAAAACTTATGAATGAAAGAAATATCTGAGCCAGTACAGATGAAGTCACGATGTTTTTAGGTAGATTACAAGAATTCTGTGATTATGAAAGAATATGTGCAAATATTGGCTTACTCTAATTATTTTTCCTCACTATTTTCCATAACTATCAATTTCTGCTTTTTTAGTGCAGTTTCTCAAGACCCACAGTCTACATATTTATTCCTACAAAATCCCAAACATATGAAAAATAATCATGTCAATAGTAGATCTCTCTGCTCAGTAGCAAGCAGTATCTGATGCTAGTCATCTATGTTAACTAATTCAGTTTCCAGCACCTTCATGAACCTGGAGGTATCACACTTATAAAATGGTTACAATCTCTTCTAGTTTATTAATGAGTTATTTTATTTACAGATTTTCTAATAGTATAAAACATCTTTCCATTCCTGGAATATATCCCACTTGCCATGTAGTTTATTTTTAAAATATTTATTTATCTAGGTTTAACAATACATTTTGCATATATTTTAATAAGAAGGGTTAATTAATACATTTTATTATGTTATTCTTGTACACTTTTCTTTTTTTTTTTTTGAAACAGAGTCTCACTCTGTTGCCCAGGCTGGAGTGCCATGGTGTCAGCCTAGTTGACAGCAACCTCAAACTCCTGGGCTCAAGCTCAAGCAATCCTCCTGTCTCAGCCTCCTGAATAGCTGAGACTCCAGGCGTGGGCCACCTCACCCAGCTAATTTTTCTATTTTTAGTAGGGACAGGGTCTCACTCTTGTTCAGGCTGATCTCGAACTCCAGACCTCAAGCGATCCTCTCATTTTGGCCTCCCAGAATGCTAGGATTACAGGCTTGAACCACTGAGCATAGTCTTTCTTGTACATTTTAAATATTGACATTAGCTTTCAAAGTAATTTTGAGGAGTTATATAGTAGAAATGTTTTTCATTCCTTAAATATTTGAATGAACCTGGCTATAAAAGTATCCATAAATGAAGGCTTGGGAATAGTGAATTAAGGGATGGGGTGATCTTTCTTTGATTTTCTAGTCTATAGACTAGGATTTCTATAATATTTTCTCTTGTTTTAAGGTTAATTTGGTCTATTATTTTAGTCAATCTTTGAAATTTTGTATATAAAAGTGTCTGTCATTAAACTTTTTCAAAATTGTCTTCATAGATGTGTAAATATTTTTTCTTGTGACATTAAATCACATCATAAGAAAATAAAAGGCTTACCTTACACATTGGAGGTATTTTTAATTGTTAATTGATAAAAGCTACATAATAACATATATTTGTATTTTTAAATTTAAATAAAGGAAATGAATGTTTCCTTTAAATTTTCCCTGGACAGTATGCTCCACAGAGATAACTATTTTTACAATTTTATTTTGTTTTGTTTTTTCTCAGAATTTTTCTACACGTTTGCATGCATATACAACTTTAGGTATGCTATTGTTTAGTGATAGTAGGTTTTCAATGTATTCTTTATCTTAACTATCAATATAGAAACCTTTTTATTTATAGTACTTCTTAGTAATTCACAATATCAGCACATATCAATGATATGTTTCATTTCCTTCAATTGCTTCCCAGTAGATACTGAAATCGTGGTATCAAGAACCCTTAATTTATTTATCTATTCCCTTTTGTTAATGCTTTTTATTATTCTTTTTTCTCTTTTTGGTCATTAAAAAAAAGTTCAATAAACCTCCTCCTTATTCCTATATTTGACTCATTCTCTAAGTAATGTAAAAGAAATGAAATTGCTGGAATATGTGCTGTTGATATTCAATCAATTCTCTCAAACTACT
The DNA here is from genome assembly GCA_963575035.1 of Avahi laniger. Lineage (NCBI taxonomy): Eukaryota > Metazoa > Chordata > Mammalia > Primates > Indriidae > Avahi > Avahi laniger. The sequence goes on along the minus strand of CAUYSK010063291.1, from coordinate 7,686 downwards.
CAATAGTTATGTAAGACTACTAGTCTGCATTTGTTCTATATCGTTCTGTTTCATGTCTTTCAATTTAATGTTTCAGAAAGGAGATATTATTATTATTATTTACATTTTCTAGTAATGGTTAGGTCAGATATCTTTTCAAATGAAAAATGCTTTATTGTTCTGGAAAAATAATATTCATATACTATGTCTTATTTTTTTAATCATTCTATTCTCACTTTATGGAAATCCGGTATAACTTCTGGATATCAAATAACATTTACAGACAATGTACTGTTTTTCCTGTCTCTCTCACTGATAACCTATGTATATGGGGTCTGTACACAGAAAGAATGTTAAAATTCAAGGTATTGAAATTTACCAAACATCATTTAAGACTTCTGTTTTTTGGGTATTTTTTAAGACTTCTTTACATCAAGGACCAATCATATTCAATTTATATTTTTCTGAAGTTACTATAGTTTTAAAATTTTTGTTTTATTTTATTTTTATATTTTGGTCTTTAATAATTTTAAATGTATTTGTATGGATATTTGATATAAGAAAGAAATCTAGCTTTTTTACGAATGGAAAATCAGACTTTCACAATATAATTTATTAAACAGTTAATGCTTCTCATAATTAATTTAAGTACCATCTTCATTAAATATATTTCCCTATATAATGACAAGGCTCTTTCTAGACTTTATACTTTCTATTTATTATCCTTTATGTACCTTTTAATCCTGTCTAACATACTATCATTGTGATTATAATAGTTTTAAAATAAATTTGGGTATTCTAAGGAATATAGACCAAACTTTTCTTTTCAACATTTTGCTAGTGACATTTTCACATTTCTTATTCTGTATACATTTTTAGAAAAACATTTGTAGTTTTAAAATAAAAATTCTAATCAGATTTTGTGTGAGATTGTATTGAATTCTTAAATTGATTTGATATGAACTGACATCATTACACTATTTAATCTTCCAAAATAATTCAAGTACAATCTCTGTGCTTACTCAGTATTACTTTTATGTCTCCCATGTAGCAAAGCAACATGGCATGATTGTTTTAAAAATAAGTGGACCTAGAAGTCACCCTTCTGTTATGAATCTTATGACTTTGAGCAACTATTAATTTAAAAAACCCTCTTTTTCTGATGCATAGGGTTTTAGTAGGGGTTAAATAAGGTATGCAAAGAATACAGAACACTGCATTTTATAAAATGAGCTCACAATAGTTATTAGCTATTATGATGTTCTAAACATTTTTTAGATATGTTGCTAGATTTATTTTATTGTTGATAATTTATCCAATTATTCTTCTTATAATTTACCTCATAGATTAATACTGATATGTAAGAAAGCTTTTAATTTGTTAAATAAATCATGTATTTTTCAGTTGACCTTTAATTTGTCAGTTGATTCTTTAGATTTTTCACATGCTATCCAACCTCTTCTCCTACTTTATCTGTTTTATTTTAACTGGTACCTTGGCTCAGAGTTTCTAAATGATGATGAATAGTGTAATTCATAATGGGTGTTTTACTTGTTTCTAACTTTACTAGAAATGTTTATCACATTATACCCCTAATTTGATGTTTAATATAAAATTTTTGCTTTTATATTTTTATAGCTTATAAAAGAAAGAAAGATCTCTATTAATCCTATTTTTTTTATTTTCACTGTGCATTAAATTATAGTGAATGTTCATTATTTTTTATTTACTGATATTACCATATGGCTCTTAGAGGACTTAAAAGTCTTTCAATCTATTAGTGTAGAGAATTATCAAATTCTACAGTAGGACTGTAGTTGTAGTACTGAGGGGTCCTAAATGACAGATCCCATTCTCTTTCCTAGGCCCATCAGTAGCCATTGGGTGGAGGGGTGGTATATTTGTTTGCAATAGGACAAAAAAAAAGTCAAAAATACAGATTGGTAGTTTTTGTAGTTATTATATCTTAACTCTAGGTACATCATTCATTATCATTATGTTATTGTAAGTATTAAATGAGATCATGTATAGGCATATGTACATATATACATATACACACACAAACATATATGCATACATATATATGACTATATATATTATATATACACAAGGTGAATGACATTAGTATGCATATATACATACACAAAAACTGATCACAATGTCAACATACTATAGTTATTCAATAAACAGTGATTACTATTTTTGAACATTTGATAATAATTAAAACAGAAATTACATAATTACACAAATATTGTATATTTATATACTTTGATAAGTGGTTATAAGAAAGCTACTGAATGATAAGAGATTTCATAAGATAATAAGGTCATGACTTCATCTCTGAACTTGTAAGAGGATTCCTTAAAACAGTGGGTCTTAAAAGATGAGAGGAGTTTACTACCCAGTGGAATTGGATAGAAGTTACAGACAGGCAGAGTAAACAACATGGACAAAGACCTTGAAGCTGGATAAAGCCATACATTGTAATTACATAGGACGCTAGAAGTTTGACAGCAGCAGCTGGAATATTGCTAGTTCACATTATATGTAAACTAGACCACTGGTATTCAAAGTATGGTTCTCAATGAGATTAGGAAAAGTACCATCAACTGTCTCTGTAAGTAAATCAACTGTCTCGTAAGTACCTGCTTATTTCTGGTTATGTTATATTTTTAATAGTAAGAGTTTTGGAATGTAAGAGGCAATGATTGATTTATATTTTACAGTAAGTTACTTATTCATCCCAGACCTATATTATGAGTCCTGTTTATATGTGCATTGAGGGTGGTGATCTCTTTTTCTTGGTGCATGTTATGAGCCCTAAAAATAGGAGAACTTATAGAATAAATTAGGCACACAACTAATATTGAACATTACCTTTGACATGAATGTATAACATAAATACCTAGTAAACTATTTAGATTATCCTAATAACTGTAAGGTTAGGCTACTATTTTAAACAAACTTTTTGGTTAAATTTATAAGAAATAACATGGATAAAATCATTCAATTAGAGAATCCAAAAAGGAAAAAAAATCCTAAAGAAGTATTATTAAATGATGATAAGGCATGTGTATTTGAAAATGATTATTATATTCTAATTTGTATTTTTTTCATAAATTATGTGTGTATACACACACACACATATGTATTACAAAACAATTGATTTAAGAGTATGAACTCATTGAACTAAACACACTAGAAACTGGCTCTGAACTGAAATGAATTCCTATAGCCCCAGAATACCACTGTGGTGCAATAGAAAGATATATATATATATACACACACACACATATATATATATACACACACACACACACATATATATATATAAACTTTTTTCTCCTGATCTTTGGAGAAAGGACATTTGTATTAGTAAAGACCAAATAGATGTCCCTAGAAATACCTCTACCTACTAAAATATGAAGCCTAAAGCAATTCCTCATTCCTGGATGGATTGCAAGCATTGGCGCCCATCAAGGACTTGCAGGATGCAATAATAATGGTTTCTTTCCCTTCTCAGTTAACCTCACTGAGTTGACCTGTGAGTGGACTGGAGGGTTTTGGAGAATAAAAATGAAATGTCATTATCTTAATGAACTGGTGATTTATATTATAGCTGCTAATGCTAATGTAACATCTTTACTAAAATATATAATACGACTTTTAACAAAGGTACACTGTTATTATCTAGAGAATGCTTTTGTCTGTATGTCTGTTCATAAAGACCACAGGAAGCATTTTGCTTCAGCTTTCAATAGCAGCAATGCATCTTAAATGGCCTGCCTCATATCAACTCTTCCCTCCACGTTCACAATCTGTTCTCTATGAACCTTAAGCATCTCTCCATTACCTAGAAAAACATGCTGATCCATCATATTAAGGATATTATGTGGTTTGGATCTTTTAAGACACATGCATCCTGGAAGATAGAAAATAAATCATACAAAAATATTGGAACTGCCAAGTTCAGTAAAATTTCTAGAAGTCCAGAAATATGAAATTTATAAAAATATTTCTTTAAAGGTAAAAAATAAGTTGCTGCATCTGGCCCTTCCCAACAAGAAAGAAACACATTATCAAGTGGACCTTTGAATTTGGGAGTCACCATGCACTTAATCTGGACATTAACTTGTACTACTTACTGACTACCCTAAAAGTTACCAGTTGTGATTGGTGTCGTGAGCAAAAGAATACTCCACAGCAAGTCTGAGCTGCTGTACAAGCTGCTCTACCCCTGGGATTCTATAAAAAGATAAAGTGGTTGGTGACACTCCTGTAGCAGATAGCAATGCTCTGCAGGAGCTTGGGCAAGGCTTTATGGTAAAATATAGTGGAAATGTTTAATCTGGGGAGAAAACTATGTCAATAAGTATCTCATTTTTAGAAAATGGATGTAGTTTGCTCCTGGGCCCTAGTAGAGACTACATATTTAATCATCGCACACCAAGTCATCATGTGACCTGAGCTTCCCGTTATGAACTGGGGGTTTCTCAATCCATTACCCTATAAAGTCAGTGTGAACAGCAGTAACAGCACTTCATCACCACCTAATAGTGATGTGTACGAGGTCAAGCTCAAGTAATTCCTGAAGGCATAAGTAAGTCCCATTATCAGGAGGCTCAGATTCTCCCGACTGGTATTTCTATTACATTGCCCCCTCTCCCTCAGCCCACATTTACAGCCTCCATGGCCAGATGACTAAGAAAGCAAATCTTTAGTCCTGATTTACAGATACTTGTGCATACTGCACGTAAAATGCTGACACTCTTAGATAATCGACAATTGGTGTACTATAGCTCCACTCAGACACTGCCCTGAAAGAAGGCTGCTGATGAAGAAAAATCCTTTCAATGGGCAGGAACGATGTATCTAACCACACATTTTTCCTAGAAAGAGAGGCAGAGGGAAGAAATCATGTTTGTGGACAATGGATTGGGTGGATTCATTATATGAAGAAACATAGAAATAAACTTTAAAATATTAAGACATTTTTATATTTAATCATATGTATGAATATTGTGTGTTTTAGAGACAAGTAGCATGTCATAATGAAATTAAACATCAGGTGGGGGTGTATATCTTTTGATTAAACTTTTTCAATAAAAGTATAAACTATAAACTGTGAGGTATAAATTTTAACTGTAAGGAAGACAAACTAGTGGTTCAATCTATTGATTTTAAGAGATATCATAGACTCCTCCAAGGGCTAATTGAATCATTCAAGAAATATTTGCTGAACATTCACTCTGCTATTTTTTATAGTTCTAGGTGTATGGTTTTAGGATTAAATAAAGCAGACTATCTCCGTGCTCAGATACTCAGGAAATCAATGAGGTTTAGTAAAGTCTACAAATTTCTAAACTCTTTTCTCTTTTAAGGTTGAAATTATACCTACTTTAGATATCATTAGATTGTTTATTATTTTCCTCTTGATTGCATGGCTGTAGCAAAATAAAGTGTGTTTGAATAAGAGACATTTTCCTCCAGTCCAATAAACACTCATATGTATCGGTGCAGTAAGAATGAAGACTATCCATGAGAATGAAGGTCCCTGTGAATTAAATAAAGAAAAATACATTTTGTTCCATAAATAGTGTGTATATATATATATATATACTATTGATTGAAATAAAACTATAAAATATATTTTGTGTATTTTAATGTACACTTGCATATTCCAGAGATATGTAGAGTATATCTTAAGTTTTATGATAACAAATGCTTTTGAAATGCAAAATTCAATAATTATTAATAAATGGAATATATGAAATTAACATTTTTTGTATATCTGGCTAGAGTATCTTAAATAATAAAAGCAAATACTTCCTACTTCTTACTCTACTGCATTACACTATAATACTCTATCTCCCCCATCAGTTTAATTTTAGCTAAATACTCATGTATTTTGGTTAAACTTTAGAGAGAATAATCTTGCGAAGGGTCTGCACAAAAAAATGTATAGAAAGATGAATCAAGTCAAATGTTTTCTCTTTATTGAAATTTTCTTGCTTTTGCCATTTTATTAATAATTGCTGTTCAGATAATTTGTTTTTTTTTTTTCCTTTGATGTAGAGAGTGATTAGAGATGGCGCTTTGAGGAAGGATTGGCATGGGAGAAGGGACAAGAACAAAGTGGCTTGTAGTGAGTGAGACTGTGAATTAATTAAATAGGAGCTAAGTACCTGGAATGAAAAAAATAGAAGAATGCTAAAATGGATAGTTGTACAAAAGAGTTTTAACTAGAGAATTATTAGGACAATATTCTACTCTCTATGTAGATTTTAGACATGAGCTAGAATGTAACTTAGAATAAACAAGAAGTAAGAACCAAAGTATTTATGAACTGCAAACTGAGCTCTATTTAAAAGAAAGTCATGTTTTTGACAGCTGTAGGCTATCACTTTATTATCTCTGCAATGTTTATCATGAAATAGCTGTACTACTCTAGTTGTGTACAACCTGCTGTCCATAAACCTTGCCAACATGGCAAATTTCTGCTACTTTAATTTACTCCTTGAATTTTAATTTGTTGCCATGGATATTTTGTGACTTGATGGCTCTTTGCATCTCACACCATTGTATTGTTCTTTGTCAGATGTCCATTTCTGCTTTTACTAGTAATACTCATACACTGCTCTTGTCTGAGCCTTCTTTGGTTCCAGATTCTTGAAGTGTTTTTGGTGGATTTCATTTTATGCTCTTTCTCCATCCCTCTCTCAGCACTGCCCCATATATCCCAAAGCCAACATGCAGCCATCCTGCTGCTTTCTAAAGACATTAGGAGAAACATATTTGTTTTGGAAAATGCTTGATGTAGATGAAGGAGGGCATTTGAGGATTGTATTCAAACATACTGAGAGACAGTACAGAAGTTTAACCACTGATTATGAAATGAAATCTCTCTAATCATTAGTTTTTACAATTCGAACACAAAGATAGTAGCTACTTCATAGGCTTGTTATAAATATTAAAAACAAAATATTTTTCCAACACTAATTAATACCTATCTCCAGGAACATAGTTTGCTCTCAATAATGATGGTAAGCATTACTCTGGCTTTTCCAAAGACTGAATGTTTTATTGATTCTTTGTCATCCCCTTCTTTAGAGCATTGGACTAACATCTCCACTTCTTGTTGTGTTGTGTCAGACTAAGAGAACATTAGATAACAGGGGCTCTTTTCTATGAAAGCATCTAGCAATGTGCAGGTCTGGGGAGGAGAATTTACATCACACCCAAATGAGGGCAATGAATTACAAATGACATTTTTCCTCTGAGCCAGCTTCTAGCTTCCTGAAGGGCTGAGTGTTTGAAGCAGATTGCGGGGGAAATTCTCTGATGAAGATGGGACCATTAATGAAATGGGCAATAACTATCTCTTCCTTTCATGGAGAGAACTGCAACATGTTCACAGAGTAGATTCTATTAATTGGCCAACCCTTCTTATAAAGCACTATAAAGTTGTTTAAATTGTGCTAATAGTGTTTTTTAAGAGTTCTTATCTTTTTGAAATGTTCGTTTGACATGATGTCATGTCAGGGAATTATTTTAAAATAATCTACTAGTGTGATGATAAAGAAAGTAGAGGTATAGATGAAATAGATAAAAGAAAATTGGCCATGTGTTGATAAGTTGAAACTGGGTGATTGGCAAATAAAAGTTCCTTATAGTATTTCTTAAACATTTTGTATATATGTGAAAACT
>CAUYSK010063286.1:0-15161 GCA_963575035.1 Avahi laniger | reverse complement strand
GCACAGCATATGTAACTCACACATCTCTTTACCTTGGGAGCTGAGTGAACTATTTTTCAGGTTGCATATAACTCATGCACAGAAAACAATAAAAAAAACAAATTATTAATTAAATTAGAAAGGATCATTTTGTTTTTGAAGGTTTTATTCTATTTTCATAATAAAACACCATGGCTCCAAGGAAAAAAACATTTTTTTTCTAACGTGGCAGTCAATGTGTTAAAAGGAGAATTTGGTATCTCTATATCAATAAGGGAGTGATAAGTATGTTTTAGTTTCTATTTCTCCTTACTTCTATCAGATCAGCTTGGTATTTCTTGGGCTCGTTTACAGTATATCAGCAAAGAGAAAAACAAAAACAAAAATATGTGTCTTCAACTGGCGGCCCAGCTATTGCCACTACAATCTTATATTCCCATTCTTACAGGATCTGTTTCTGCAGGCTCTGGGTTTCCAAATCTCTCCTGTTAGGGAGTCATCTTGGTATGATGACCTGAGTGGATCTATTTCATCTGATCATGTCCTTGAATAACTTTTCTCCTTCTCTTCCTTACTTCTTCCTCAAACACACTCATTTTTTCCCCTGAGAGCCGTGGTACTTACTTAGCTCTGTTCCAGCCTTTTCAGAGTAACTGATTGTTTAACAGTGTGAGATAAATCCTGCATTTGTATTAATCTCTCAGTATTTCAGGATACTCATTTGGTACATGATTTGGATTTACATAACTTCTTTTCCTCAAATGTGTTGCCAAAACACTGTACCTTTTCTGTGGGACTTTCATCTGGTAGCATAATCTACTCATGTACTTCCTGTGCTGTATGCGGTCTCCAGGATGTTGGAAGAAAAATCATCTCTACAGGCTGGTGAAGTGAAGCCTAAAGTTTTCATGTGCAGAATGTAATCTTTGTGGACAACTAATAAAGATTATTCTGCCCTTTTAAAATTTTTCAGGCCCAGGACAATTTCTTAATCTGTCCATTTATATAGTCTGGGAAATGTTTAAATTTATATTTTATTAACCTTTTATTTCAAATATAGGCTAACACTGTCCTATGGTAAATTTTTTTTGTTTTTTTTTTTTCTCTTTAACCAAAGATTTTTTTTTTTTTTTTTTTAATGATGATTCTTTTTCCAGTAGCGGTTAGTTTTTCAGTGTTCTTGCTGCTTTCAGATCATTTGGTGTGCAACAAGAAAATTTTCTGTGCAAAGGAACAGATATATTTTGATGGATTTCAACATCCTTAGCAGTAAGTTTCACTCTTATGACTAGACATACTGGGAATTATTTCTGTGTGCTTTTAACTTATTCTACTCTGTGGTGAATGACTACCCATGGCAAAGACACCGCCCTGACTTCCTTTCCCATTGCTTAATCCAGAATCATTAAGATGATCTGGTCCTCTCCTGTTTACCATAGTCCCTTGAGTTGTAGAGATATTCATACAATTAGCAATATTTGTGCTGGCGGCAATATTTAGCACTAGTCTAATTATGCCCATGTGTTTAAAATACTTTTTGGGTAGTCGCCCAATGTTGAATAGGCTGATCAAATGTCTGCTAAAAGTGCAAAAAGGAAAGAAAAGCTGCAAGGCCTTTCTCTGATAGTCAACTTTTAATTAAGATATTTTGACAACACACAGAAGGAAAGTTTTCAGGTAAAAACACTTTCCGGAAGTATAAAATGCCATTCCTTATGATGTTTATGTAACACATCAAATACTACTCCAGAAATATGTCCTCACTCGGAATTGTTTTGTGTGATATAAAGAGGAGGGAGTGGGAGAGGGTATGTTTCTGCTCAATCACAACGTATACATATATCTGCAGATGAGTGCAGGCAGACCACACACAGTCACATAAAGAAGTTTGATGTGGTACAGGATATTTACTTCTAACTCAGCAATTAATCACTTGGGACAGCCAAATTAACCTAGCCAAGACTGTATTGGACCTAAAAAAAAAAAAAGAAAGAAGGAAAAAAAGAATAGACAGAAGGGAAACGAAATGGAAAGCTTTGCAACTTCCTGGCATTAGATGAAACCCTCTAACCAGAAGTAGGACCCCAACAGAAGGTTAGAATGGCCCCTCTCCTCTTAGAGTTCTTCCCACTTTGGCACTGGCTTGGGGAGTACAGATAAGGGAGTGCATGGCCAGTGAGCAGTTTTTAATGAATATGGCATGAAACATAAGATGAAATGTTTTTCTAAAATTTATCAAAACATGGAGTCATTTGAATTGAGAGATATATTAGTTTTCAAGTGTTTGGGAGTTCCGAATAAAAACAAAAACATCAAAATTTATTGTTGAGTAAAAAAATTTAGCTTTACATTTATTTGTTAAAGGGAAATAATATTTACGTGCTTTTTATTTACATATATTCAACTATATTTTGACGAACTTGCTTGCTATTCTAATACCAGTAGATCTCTCTTCTATGTTTTATTTACTTTTAAAAATCTGATCTAGATGGATAGACTTAATCAATTAGAAAAAGGAGTTGACTCTTGAGAAGATTACTTTATACTCTATACTGTCTTCAGTAAAATGAACAAATAGAGCTGGATAGAGCTGGACAAATCCATATGAATTTAACACACATTTTCTAAATGTTGACTGTTGTTGTCTGAATAGTCCAAATGTCTTCTGAATTAGTAGGATTATTCCTCTTTCTCCAGGCTGTCACTGCGAATCTTATCTCTTTGCCTATTTACCCATGCGTATGCATCACAGTAATTGGAAATTAAATCTTATAAAATGAATATCCATCTTTCTGTTAATTCAAAGCCTTTTTTCCTTTTATTTGAAGAATTAATACGTTCATTCTCATTTCATAGAAATGCAGACAAAACACATGTCTCTATCAAACTAATATATGTTTGGGATCCATCTTCTGATGAATTTGAATAACGATTCAGCTGTTGTTTTGAACGAATAAAAATAACATAGGGTCAGCTTGTTCTTATTGTAAAATAATGGAAATGTGAAAAAAGGTCACTGACTTATAAAGCGGAAAATAAGACGACATATTCTTAAGTTTTTTATCAGCTATGTTTGTCTCTAGGGTTAATTTTGAAGTGTGGGAATAACAAGATTGTCATTTCATGTTGAGACAGTAAGTGGATTTGTTGGAATGGCAGTTTCTGTCCATGTTTCTGTCTGGCTCAAAAGGAGGGCAGACCCCTGGAGCAGTTCGTAGCAACCATCTCCTCATGTCTAGGTGGCGTCCAGGTGCATGCAGTGGCTGTCCTTGCTCAACAGTTCTGATAACGAAGACAGTCCCAGGCCTGTGCCCTGCAGCCACTGCTGCTACGTCTCATCTCGCCAACCCTCCCACTTTGTGGGCAGACTAGTGAGCACCCAGCTGGGGTTCCACGAAGGAACAGGACTCCTCCTTAGCAAAGAAGCCTGGGGCCATCCGCACTCTCTGTGAGCCTAAAAAGGCTGCAGATTCTTCCCCAAGCAGGAGTCTCTCTTTGTTGCAATTGCTCCCAGCTGTTGCTTCTCACCCTTGCACAGGGCACTGGGGGCTTTTGGGTTTCCTTTCTCTCCCTTACACTGTGAGAAACCAACTCCTCATCAGCTAAGGAGAATGAGTGCCCTGATGTAAATGTGGGAAACGTATTTCCTTCCCTTCCCCTGAGAGGCACATAGTCCATCTGCAAAAGGCAGGTTGCCCTTTAGGAACAACTGCTGTTTTGATTTCCCGGCAGACTCCATGTGTTGTTAGAGTCTGTGTTTATCTGAATCTTGATTTTAAAAATGTCTTCTCAATAACTGATTATTCTGTGAGGACACCGAATTTTGGGCTTCTTTTTTCCCTCAACATTTACTTTATTTATCAGTTTCAAGAGTTTCCAAAATATTTCTTATTTAATGTTCAACTATTAATAAATTCTAATGAATTCTTAATTGTCATTGTCAAAAGATTAACTACATTTGTCTAAGATTTTTTGTTTTTTACCAAATTAAGAATCAGATTCAACAACTCTTATGTACTTTAGAAAACATTTCCTATTGGTCATTCATAAAGATAATTTTCATCATGTAAAAATCTTTCTTTTTCCTGCTTTTATGTAGATTTTATTGCAAATATAAGAAACTATAATACAGTTTAAATAAAATAGTTTTGTTGTTGATAAAACCACATAAAAATTGTCAATTTTTTTTCTAGAGTCCTGATTAAAAAACCAAATAGGCAAACAAAATATTTCCAAATTTTTACTTAATGAGGCAATAGTCAAGTGATCCTGTAAACATTTGTTCCCAGAGTTTGGAGATTCATCACTACCTGCAATTAACAATGGAATAGACAAGAAAAAAATTATATTACCAAAACTGGGGATTTCTAGGTCTTAGCTCAGAAAATTGTAATCAGTAGATAAAGTATTAAGTGATAGCTTGAAGTAGTTCAGTCTAATTCCTATCACGAAGATTATTCTTAATGAGGGTAAGTTTTATAAAGAAAATACATTGCCAGACATTGAAATTGAATAATTGTGAAGAATGATCATCCTTTTGGGCTTTTAGTATTAAAATTATGAAGGGAGAGAAAATATTTTATATTTTAAAATTATTTGGGACCAAAATTACTTTTTTGTATAATCAGTTTTCATAATTTTTATAGAGTTAAGCATTTGAATAGTCTTTTAAAAATTTTCCTTGAAAAATGTTAGAGGATAAAAAATTATCTCACATTAATGGAGTCCTAAACAGAAACCCCAAAATGTGATGGGGAACCAGGAAGTTCTCTGGGTAAGGGCTGGGTACTCAGCCACACCAGTGTCATCCATGACTCCAGAAAAATGCATCCATTCTCCATGTTGCTAGGAGGACTTCCAGTTTAAAATCTGGAAATAAAATATTGTTGATTCACCCATGTACTTAATTTAGTTATATGCTTTTCAAAATACCAAGTGCCAAAAATACCATTTTTTTTTTTTTTTTTTTGCCATTTTCCAGATTGAAGTCTAACTGGCCCATAGGACTTCCCTTGGAAATGCTAATTGGTTGGGATTACATACATGGACTAAAGATAAATTAGTCAAATTTTGAGATCTCAGTGAGAAGTAATTTTTCTTAAAAATCATTTAATATCAGATGCCATAATAAAGAGATGTTTGGAAAGGAATAAAGGAAATGACCCTAGAGTAAAGGTTTTTATTAATGGAGAGAGACGAGCCATCCAAGTAACAATTTTTCCAGGACACTGGAAGGGAGACAATCCCAGCAGAAGGAGAAGCAAGTGCAAACAAACACCCAGAGGAGGGAGAGAGCCAGGCGCACTAAAGACAGAGGAGGCCAGAGGGCTGGGTGGCACGGGAAGAGGGAGAGTGATCAGAATTGACTCGGGAGAGGTGAAGGGACAAGGGTGAAAATTCCCTGGACCCTGTCAGGCCTTGTAGGCCAGGGTAAAGACATTTACCCAGGACTGATGCTTTTCTTTGCTTAAAACCGTGGAGATGAAGGAACACCCATTCTAGCCACTTAGAGCAGAGAAAAGGTCCAGGATTCCATGACATTTGAAATGAATTACTGTTACATGTAGTTGCATACACATACATATGGACACCAGGAAATGGAAAGCTACTTGATAAGTTTTCAGGTGATTAAAAATGTTGTTGAAGAAATCATAATGTAGTGACTAGAGCCCTGTATTGGGCATTAGGAAACTTACATCCAATTTGCAGATTGTCATTTGCTAAGTGTCACCTTAGTCATTCAACGATTCAGTAACTTCTTGATTTCCATTTCTTCATCAAATAAGGAACTTGGACTAAATTATTTGTATAGTGTTTTCGATTCCTAAAATCCTCTGAACCTGGTAATTTTTCCCTGTTGGGTAAGTGTCCCATGGAATCATCTTAGAAAAATTCTGCATAACTTTGAGCAGATTCAAATCCACTGAAAAGCTATACATAAAGTTGAATATAAACTATCTAACATTATTGTTTGCTCCATTTTCTTCATACTTAAATATAAGAAGGATTAAAAATCTTTGGAAACAAAGTTTCATGGCAATTATTCACTTGTAAAACGTAAACCTTAATGTGGGTTCAACAAGAAAATGAACAAGATAATTTTGTTTAGGGGCAAGGTAATTGCAGAGAGGGTAGCAATTGCTATTTGCAATAATGATAGTTACCATTTGAAACTAACAACAAAGAACATGAATAGCTATTATTGCATTTATAACCTGGAAGACATTGACAAAAGAAATCAAAAGAGAGGGTTTGAAAATGAGTGAGGATTTAGGGAGCGTTTAATTCATATTTTTAAAATGCCATTTCTGTTAAAAATGGAGCTATTGCAAATAATCGGCAAACAATAGGGCTAGTCCATCAATATTTTGCTGAGCTGAAATTAGCTTTTACAACAAGGAGCAGATTTTCTGTAAGTAAGTGAGAAACACACATATAGCTGACATGGAATTAATCAGGGTTGGCGGGGAGGGATCTGAGATATTTCCAAACTCAACAAGAGTATTAATAATTTCTTCCACCTCTTCAGGACTTGGCATGTATTTTTCCAGGTCTTTCCTTTGCACCTGTAGTTTGCCAGAAGCTAATTCTGGTCCATTCCTTGCAGTATGTTAGAAGAATTCTCTCATCTCTCACCCAGCATAAGAGGTCTTTGACACGTGGCTTTAGGGGACAAGCCCTAAGACTAGAAGAGAGAGCGTCTTGATGCCTTGTGTCTCAGTCTCTCTGTCTCCCTCTTTATTTGCACTTGATGACTTATAAGCTATTTCAGGAAGAGATCTTAATTGATCTCCATTTTGGTGTCTTGATTCAAGTGATTGGAATTTGCCTAAGAAAGCAAAATTCTGAAAATAAAGTTGGAAACTCAGTGATATATGCTCTGCAAGCTGTCTTACCCATCTCAGCAACTGCTAAGTGTTTCATGTATCTCTCTCCTCAGAATATAATGCATGGGTTTTGTAAATGTCAACAAATCCAGGTAGACCTGTACTGAAATCTCAGAATTTTCTTCCTCTGAGTGCTCTAATGTAGAGAACAATTCCATTTTCTATACTGAAGTATTAAATAATAACACAGACATATTTTTTCTTCATTCATTCAAATGATAGCTGCAAAAATCAGCTACCCAAATATCCTTCTTTTAGCTAAATATGTGAGTCCATATTGAAATAAAAATCTCTACATTTTAAAATTTCTTTAGTGTTTAACTATTTTAATATATGCAAACGTCATAAATGGTATGGCAAGTGATCACATATTCTTGGATGATCAATCTCACCCATGACCTTAACATTGCCTAAATAATTCTTAAATAGCATGTCTGCGGAAAACTCTGTGGATTACCCTGTAAACAATAAGAAAGAGAATTCCTTCCTTCTCAAGCATTCTCTAAGGATTTCAGAATATGAGCATTTCATCTTGGTTATATTACAAATATAAGAAATGCTCATTGCTTAATTTAATTTTGTTCCTTAATATATTGATCCTATTTCTAACAAACACTTTTAAGTGAGTTGCCTTTTGACTAAATGAGAATTTGATTAAGTTATTTAAAGACAATGAGAAATTGGAAACAAATAAGTATGTACAATAATGTTTCTTAGAAATTAGCTTAAAATTACAAAATCAATAAGCATTTAATTGCAATCTTATTACTAGAAATTAATTTTATAAAGTATGTCATTGGATGTAGTAACTTAACATAATTTAGGATAGATATTAATTATTTAGGTAAGCATTGATAATTCCTACATTAAGTGACATGCAATTTAAAGTAATTGGTGTTATATGTTCATTGGTACTGTACCATCAAATTTGACAAATAAAACCAGAAGAGAATTTTGAAGTAAAAGAGAATTTGCAGCTTCTAGATTATCTGTTAATGGTATGTGAGAATGAGTTTCTGGCATTAGGTTTTCTTCTGATGAGGTTTCTGGTTTTCAGTTTCTCGCCCCTTTTTATACATAGGGATTTGTACCAGCCTCCTGAACATTATGAAATTCTCCAAGATCAATTCATTTTTATTAGTTTGTTTTAAGAGTCTATACTGAGTGGCTTTTCATCTCATAGAAAATGTGGAGGTGAAGATGCGTGATAACCCAATTGTGGAAGTTGGGCAGCCTCAGGGTTGCCTTATTTCTAGAGAGGATAGAATCCGGCATTTGGAGGGGCCCAGGGAAACCCAGTGTCTGTTGGAGCTCCAGGCAGGGCCAATCAGCAATGATTAGAATGTCTGTTTCCAGGTAAAGGTGCTGAGTGAGGAAGCTTATGGTGGGAAAAAAAGAATATGCCCAAAGAGGATGGCAATGTCTGAGATGAATCGTTTATCGCTAGGAGCTCTGCTGCTGAGGGACGCACTTCACCAAATTAGGCTACACAAATAGGGCAGCAGTTAATCTAAAAAGTAGTCTCAACTACAAAGATGAAGGCAATCAAAATTCACCAAATATTAATGAAAATCCAGAACAAAAAAATAAAATGGTAAACTCATTAAAAATATATAAAAATAAAGAAAAAATTTTTAAATATTTTTAAAAATGTGACTTATGCCTAAGGAAACAGCTTTTAGGAAAATGAAGACAAGATTTTAAAACCTTAGGGAAAGATCTGATTTTCAATAAATATACATTGGATGACGAAGGGATAAAAAATGACATTAGACAAATTGGATGTAGATGAGTGTGCAGTGTTTAAACAGAACACGTCTGTGCCTTCACAGAAAGGGACTGGACATCTGGTGTCAAATGGACATTTAATTTTGATTCTAAAACTTGTTCATATTATTTACACACACGCAGGTACTTTTTATCATAGGCAGGCACTCTATTTTAATTAAAAGATCGGATCTTGAAATGGAAACTTTTGCAAAATGTTTTCACGTACAACATTTTATTTGGTCTCTGTAGCAATGCTGTGAAATAGATTTGGCAAACATTGTTTTTCTCATTTTATAATTGAAGATCTGGAGCTGCAAAATTGTTTGGTGCTCAAGTTCACAAGACTTGGAGTATGCTAAAATTTACTTCAAGTCATAATATTAATGGGACTGGATAGTCTTTTCTTGAGGGAATTTTAGCAATATTTATAAAAATTAAAAATGTTATGTTATATTTATATGTACCATTTCTCAAATTTTATTCTGTATAAACATTCCCACAAGTGCTTGAGGAGACAGCTATTATACAAGGAAGCTGGTTGTAGCTTCATTTGTAATGGCAACCAATGAGAAAATTTTAATATGCATGGAAGTTAAATAAAGAAAAACTACACAGTCCTTGAAAAGAATTAAGTGGGAAATATATTGACAAGCAAAATATGCCCTAGATAGTTATGTGAAAAAAATCAACTCAGGAAACAATTAATATATTTTGATTCCTATGTAAAGATGATAAATATTAATGATAAATATGTTAATATTCTCAGGAAGAATGTTATAGTTACATGCATCAAATTACTTAAAGTGGTGATTTCTAATTTCCAGAGGCTTTTGTTTTCCAGTTATGTTTATGTAATATCTGTATTTAATTAAGCTTGGTGTGATATTTGTGGTCAGAAAAGCAAAGATCTAAAAGTAAGGGGATGAAAATACTAGACAATTAAAATAGATTATTTCTAAGGTTCTTTACATATATAATATTGTGTGAGTTAGGCTTATGGATCTCCTAAAAGTCAAAGCAGATTGATACAGCAGTTCATTATCCCTGACCCTTTAGGGAAGACACTCTGATCTAAGAGAATCTCTGGGTAATTGAGTGTTAGAAGTTCTGCATTTGAATCAAAATTCCGTCATTTCTTCAGCAAGTCACATAATATAGCAGAGCCACAGTTTTCTCATTTGTAAAATGAGAGAAACAAAAATACATAGAATGCTGCTCAGAGGAGTAGATGAAACCTAAAAACCAGTATATTGAAGTAGATAGAATGAGTATATGAAACTAAAATTGGAAAACTGAAAACTACAAACCTGTATATTGAGATACATAAAAACTATTTTCTGAAGTGCTGTGACCATATTTCTTAAAGACCTGTGAAAATTTTCAAAAAGTTAAAAAAATACCTAGGTACCCTGAGATATCCCATGAGGGATGCCAAGGGCCAGGTTGGCCACCAGCTGAGAACAAGGGACAGAGATCCGCATCACAAAGGGAGCAGAAGAATTCGGAGTTTCCGGTGAAATACAAATTGGGGTTGAGAAGAGGCTAGCGGCACAGTATGATCCATATACTTGTCCTTTAGTGCAATAAGAGCTATTATGATTTTTTTTCATAGTCTTTTGTTTCTAACACAGGTTTTGGGGTATAGATGGTATGTTGATTGGCATGGCTCATTATGCCAAGTAGGTTTTGTCTGGAAGAATGTAAACCACGAATATATCATTAATTTGCATGTTGACATTCCTACATCAGAGTTAATTGAATTTTTCCCCTAGAAACAAAATAACACAATATTAATGTAATTCAAATTTATGCAATGCATTTCTTTATAAAATATTTAGTAGTTGGACAGTCATAGTACAATTTAGATACTTTAATATTTAATAATATAAAATAGCATTCTATTTTATTGTAATATTAATCCTATTTATTTTATGATATTTTTAACCTGTGTTTCATTTTATATTAAGCAATTTTTCATGTATACGAAAAACATAGAGAATAGCAAAATGACAACTACTTACCCACTGTCCAGATCTGTCAAATCCCAATGTTTTGCCATGGTTGGCTCAGATATCTTTTAAAAATAAAATGTTTCAGAAGCATTTGAAGATCTCTATGAACCCAGTGAAAATCTGCTTCTTCTGTACTCAGAGATAATGACCACTTAGAATTTGGTGCTCTTTATTGTCATACATGTATCCAAACTATTACTACCTAAGTATGCATCCACATACAATAGATAGTGTTGGTTTATAAATTTTGAAAATTTATACAAATGCATATATACACTGTATATTTTCTTGTGCAACTTGCTTTCTTTGTTCAACATTATATCTTTGACATTATTCATATTAATATATAAAGTTCTGTTTCAATCATTTGAACTTTTATTTAGCATTCTATTATATGCATATACGAGAGACACATTGTTAAAAGAGTATCCAATGCTATATATAAAGCACGGTAAGGAAGACCTTATTCAGGATCATTGTGATAACTATAGGAACCATAGCAGTGAGATTTAGCAGTAGGGGAGAGATTGGGCTCCTCTCTGAGTACAGCATGGGCAAGTGGGAATTTATAGACAAAGAGCGAGGTGGAGGTCAGTGCATGGAAAATTACTAAGAGGAAACATCAGGGGTAAGAGGGATTCAGGCTAAACCAATCTAACAGGATCCTTGCTGAAGACAGGCCAACATGAACAGACATCACTGAGGAGATGGTGGAGGATGAGGAACTTTATCAGATATCAAAGGTGATCAGATATCAAGGGTGAGGGGATTCTTTGCCAAAACCAGATTTTACAAGGAAGTACACAAATGGGAGTAAAAGGTTAAGAAACCTGACTAAATTTTGGCCAAGCAGAGAATCTGTGTTAATACATGTGTATTTTTGATTATCATTGAATTATCAAATTTAAAAATTATCATTGAATATTTTGAATCATTCCAAATTGCTTTTCCTATTACAAACAATGCTGCAGTAAATATTCTTCTGCATGTCTTTTTGTACATATATCCATGTTTCTCTAACATATACATGAAGTTGTAGAATTATTTAATCAAAGAGTATGCACATCCTTAATATAAACTTTACTAAATATTGTAAAATTGCTCTCCAAGGAACTTCAGCTAACATATACAATATCACTGTCATAGTATGAGACATCTTTTCTCTATATCTTCTCAACATGTATTTAATGTCTGCCACCTGATGGATATTAAACTATGCTTCAGAATATAATTAACATTGATCTGATTACTAATGGGGTTGAGCATGTTTTTATTTCTTTGGTTTATTTGAGTTTCTTCATATGGGTAGTCCTCGTTCTTAATGATTTGCCCATTTTCCTATTCAAATGATTGTCTATTTGTCATAGGTTTGGAGAACATAATGGTGTGTGCTGAATGCTAACTTTTTGTTGATAATGTAGTTGCAGATATATTCTTATAAATGGTACTTTATCTTCTTCCCTACCTTCAAATGCACTGACGTTTTTACTTTTAATACAGTAAAATATATTGACCTTTTTTCTAATTTTTACATTTTGTTTTGTTTGAAGAGAAAATAATTTCCTGGCCATATGTATGTAACATTCTTTTCTATTTTTTGTTAAATGCTGGGTAACTTTGCTTTTTACATTTGTTTTAGCTGTACCTATATTTCATTTTTATATGGTATAAGATAGGAAACAAGTTTTAGTTTTTTTTTGGCTGTATAACCAATTGGCCTGGCAACATACATCTTTTTCTCACTGCTTTCTAACTTCCCCTCTATCATACATCAAGTTTTCATATAATGTGTGGGTGTGTTTATATAATATGTTGTTCCACTTGATCTTTTTTCTCTCCCTGCACTTAAAGTAGAATTTCTTATATATCATGTCTATTAATCTTGTTTTATTATCTAGGGCCAAAAATATGCTATGAAACACAATTCAAAGGCTGACATTTATTTTTGCCATTTTAGAATAGGGGATAAAGAGGATATTTTAAAGTCTTTGAGTTTACACTTTCACAGGGATTTGGTAGGGGGAAGGTATATTGTCTCCTTAATTCCTCCCCACTTCATAAAGGAGGTCTCTTCAGTGAGGGGATCAGTTAGAATAGAAAAAGAGAAGTAGACGTTAAGTTGGAATATGTTGGCTCTATTTTTGGACATGGCCATTCTATTTCCTTATGTACCCTGTAAAAGCACTGTCTACTTCATGCAATATTACTGCAAATAATGTAATAAATATACTCTGTAAGTAACTGTGCTGTTACTAGTTTTTATGGTTATCTTATTGGTACTTTCTTAGAAAGTGGAAGTAGAAGATAATGTGTGTTATGTATGTGGAGATTTTATATATATATATATTTGTAAGTGTGATATATATGTATGTATCCATCTATCTATCCCATCCTCAGATATTGGGCTCCCTTTGTATACATGCCACTGACTACATGGTGGCTGCTACGAGCAGTAGAAGTAGCAGTAGAAGCAGTGGTAGGAGTCTAGCAACACAGTAGTGTTACAAGCAGACACTAGTAACTTCTAATAACATTTTAGCTACAAAGCCATTTTCTGTTTAGAATAAATGGAGTACATTGAGAATCGTTTTCACTGGAGAGATTAATTTACTGTATTGGAGTGGGGAGAGGGAGATCCAAGTAAAGTCATCCCTTGCTTCTCAGTTTTGATCAGATTGAACGTGACCTCATTGGTGGGGGCTTTGAGTTCTTATCCAGCATCTTTGACACTCCTCAGTGATTAATGCTATGAAAATGCTTTGAAATGGTATAATCCTTTTTCTTTAACTCCCTTCTCTGAACTAACTACTTCTCTGTGTTCATTGCTGTTCACCACTTCTGCATGATTCTGCTCCATTTTGGATATGCCTAAGGAGGGGCGTTGTTAGAGCCCTTCTCTGCCTCCGCTGTCTGTCACCCCACCCCATCCTACCCTTTGGGAAAGGTTCTGCTGCTAGATTTTAAAGAAATACTACCTAGCTCTTTTTTTGATTTGCCATTTTTAATGAATTAGAATGAGAATCACTGACACTTTTCAGCTGGGTCTGCAATTTAGATGAACTAAACAAGAGGAGAATAAAAACCACATAAAATGAGAGGTTCCCTCTGGAAATGTGTTCAAAATTGTGTTCCTTATTACAATATACGTGGCATTCAGTCATGAAAAGTAAGAATACCCCCGTCCCACATGGGCCATTTATAGGAAGCAAAGAAAATGAGGCTATATAAAAGTGCATTATAGCTTGGTATGTGTCATATGATTCTAATGCTGATTAAATAAAATGTTTATGGAGAGCCACAGTGTGCTTTCGATGGAATAGGACAGAAAGGAAACATTTTATACCCTTCAGAGAAAAATTAATGTGGTAGGAATCACCAACTTTCTTGTTTATTTTTGTGACTTTTTTAAGGGTTTTATATATATATTCATTCTCTTTCTTTCTCTGTCTTTACACATACATATACACACACAGAGACATATGCATATTTGAACAGAAAAACTTTTATGTAAAATATATAAAAATAAAAATATTTGTCATATTTTTTGAATAGTAAGATAATAGCATTGATAAATTTACTAAAGACATAAAAGCAACAATACCCAAAGTCTTAATAATTGGATGCTTGGAGGGTGCTTTATCTGAAACACAATAAAATACATTTTTCTTTTCCCTGAGCCTGCATAATATACTCAGGCACTTGGAAACTGTAGTAACTCTTTCAGACCATTAAAGTTAGAACTAAATGTTTCCCTGAATTAGACCCCAGTGACCTGAGTCAGTTAGCTTGCTAATTTCACAAACATTTGTGAAGGCCGTGCTATGTGCCTGGTATGGTGCTTGGCACCGCGGACACAGTGGGGCACAGAAAAGCAAAGGCCTGAATTTCTTGGAGCTTAGAGGCTGGCAGGAGGGGTGTATATTAAAAAGACAATGCTAACATAAAATATGATATGTACTTTTGCAAATTGATACATGCTGTGAAGGAGAACTATGTTGTACGATAAGAGGCTGTGGCGAGGGAAATCAAAATCCCTGTAAGGAAGCGATCTTTAGATAAGGACTGAAGGATGAGTATGGGCTCTCCGGAAGAAGAATGGCCTGGGAAGAAGAATGGAACAGTACAAAGACTCTGAATGGGGAAAGAACTTATTATATATATACACAAAAAAAAAAAACCAACAGAAAGAAACACAGCGTGGTTCATTGAGGGAAAGAGTGGCCAGATATGAGGCTAAAGTGGTAGGATATGGGGTGCCAGGCATCAAGGAACTCACTAAGGGTTTTGAAATATGAAATTATTGAAGTGTCTGATATAATGAAGCACCATAATTGATGTTAGTTTTTATGCTAATTGTTATCATCATCATTTCTTTTTTTTTTTTTTATTTTTTAAATTTATTTCAGCATATTATGGGGGTACAGATGTTTCTGTTACATATGTTGCCCTTGCCCCCACCTCCCTCCCTAAGTCCGAGTTTCAAATATGTCCATCATTTGGGTGGTGCACATTG